>CAUYON010048301.1:0-32590 GCA_963573935.1 Arctocebus calabarensis
TTATTTTTGTAGAGACAGAGTCTCACTTTATTGCCCTCAGTAGAGTGCCATGGAGTCATACAGCTCACAGCAACCTCCAACTCCTGGGCTTAGGTGATTCTCCTGCCTCAGCCTCCCGAGTAGCTGGGACCACAGGTGCCCACCACAATGTCCAGCTAGTTTTTTGCTTTGCAGTTCAGCTGAGGTTGGGTTTGAACCCGCCACCTTCGGTATATGGGGCCGGCGCCCTACTCGCTGAGCCACAGGCGGCGCCCACAACACTTCTTTTTATGGCTGTCAAAAACCCATTTTTTAGGCCTGTTCGTGAAGGTCAAGAAAATTTCTCTTTACTATGATCTATAAATACTAATTAATACTGATAATGTCATTTCTTCCCAATATTTGTTCAGCCTCTAACACACTAAAGAAATAAGGGACCAGGAACTCTCTTTCTGCTGCCATCTGAATGTACTTTGCCCAGTTTTCTCTCCTCATTCTCACCAAAAAAGAAAAACCCTATCAGCGATTTTTCTTTTCTTGGGTACCAGTTCTGAAATTCCAGGCTACCCCTTGATTTTCATCACGTTATTCCCTTTGCTACTGACAGTTCAGATCACAATGGCACTCTTCACAAGGTGCTTTGTCAACGAGGCCAAGGACTCATCGTCTTATGAAGCTTCAATTGTCTCAAGTGTTAAATCCGCTATTCACGTAGATGTAAGTGCCCAGAGATGGCATTTCGGTCTCCAGAAAGGAAGGCATTTATGGGCTTGATGCGATTTTTCTCACCTTCCGAGTAGCCTACTTGAGATCTGTGGTTTTACTGAAGATTTATTACCCTACAATTGGACATCAGGTGTCACTCTTTAGGTGGCAAGACCTGAGTTCCCTGAAGTTAATATACAAAGCCATTCTCAGGCGATTTAATCTCCATCAGCACTGAAATCCTCTATTCCCTCCTGTTCTCACCGGGGTTCTTTTGTTGCCAACACTGGCAGTCAGTACGGACTACAGGCACTCACAGTAACTGCTTCGTGGCGGTGGGTCTTCACGTCACACACAGCATCAGCATGGGGGAATCCGGTTGTCCAAAGCCGGCACGACAATTTCTTAGTAAGACCCATCCTTAGTTATTAACATTCACTCATAGTGAACCATCCAAGGGGAGTTTTCCCCAACCCTGTGAAAGGCAGTGCTTGGCTGCTTCTCTTTTTCAGCTTTCTTGTCCAAATGTCACAAGCAGAAAGGAGAATGCTTGATATGACCTCAACCCCAAAGTTCATCTGCTTTAACACAAAAGTCCCTCTTGTCCTTGGTTAACCCCACTCAACCATGGAGCCCTGAGAGTTGTGCCTGGGCTGCAAGATGAGCTCTGATGTCAAGAAGTTTCTCTCATGTTCTGCTTTTCCTGTGTGTTTGTGAATAATAAAACATGAGTACTTTGAACTTGGGTTATCAATTCCACCTGATAATAGCAAGGAAATTTTGCGCACAGCTGTTCATTGGCTCTGATTTCCATTGTCCGGAGGGAAGAGCTCTGTGTTCAGGTAATAAAAGAAGCACAGATCAGGGTGGCGCCTGTGGCTCAAAGGAGTAGGGCGCTGGCCCCATATACCGGAGGTGGTGGGTTCAAACCCAGCCCCGGCCAAAAACTGCAAAAAAAAAAAAAGCACAGATCAAATGATATTGTTGGAGGCAAAACCAAAGTAGAAAGGTGGGAAGATTGCTTAGGATGTGATTGTAAGGACTTGCATGGTAAGTAGTGAAAGGTCTGATGTACCTTTGATGCCATCATTACCTTTTCCTCGTCTGGAAAGTCAAGAATTATTTTAGAGGGGCAAGAAAGAAAACTTCCTATTTTATTCTTTTGAAGGCATAGGTAATGGTGGAACTTTCTCTTTTTTCTGCTAACAGTGTGTTACTTGCCTGCTGCTTTGGTTTGAATATTTGCCCCTCAAATTCATATGTTAAGTCCGAGGACAGGTATTTAAAGGCAGGGCTTTTGGGGAGGTGATTAGATCAGAGGGGCATAGCCCTCTGGAATGGGATTAGTGTCCTACACACTAGTGCTCAAGGGAGTTCTTTCGCCCTTCCCACCAAAGAAGACTCAGCAAGAAGGTACTATCTGTGAACCAGGAAGCCAGTCCTTACCAGACACTGAACTTGCTGGTGTTTTGACCTTAGACTTCCCAGCCTCCAGAACTGCAGGGAAACAAATTTCTTTTCTTTATAAGCTACTCAGTCCTTTGGCATTTTGTTATATCAGCCGAATGGAGTAAGATACCTGGGAAGGATTTTATGCGTTTGGCAGTGTGCTGCCAGTGGGATTGGAAAACCTAGGCAGATTCACGGGAGAACATAAAATGATTTAGGACAGTGAGACCTACGTGAAAAGGTTAAATAAAGAGTGATTCCTTGGCTTGAAGCAAAGATCCCAGGCACGTGTAAGATTCTTACATAGAAAATGATGAACGTTCATTCATAGTTATTTTGTTGTTGTTGTAGTTTGGCTGGGGCTGGATTTGAACCTGCCACCTGCAGTATATGGTCCCAGTGCCCTACTCACTGAGCCACAGGTGCTGCCCCATTCATAGCGTTTTTAAAGTGAAAAGACATAGGCTTAAATCTCAGACCTATCTTCTCTTTCCTCACCCCAGCTCTAGTTTCTTATTCTTTCTAGCATGTAAATGTATTTAAGTCTCTCCTATGGAAAAAAAATGAAAGAAACCTCACTTGATGCCATTCTCTGGTTAAACCGTACCTATCTTTTAGTTCACAGCCAAGCGTCTTGCTAGTGTAGGCTGCACTGGCCGTCCTGACTGGCCATCTCTCATTCTGACCTCCACACTCTGCCTTCAAGCTCACTCTCCCCATGCCACTGAAACTGTTCTGTGCATCAGTAACCTCGTAGTGGCTAAATCTTATATTTCTTTACCTTTTTATTTTTAATTTATTTCCAGCTTATAGAAAAATTGCTAATACAGGTGGGCGCCTGTAGCTCAGTTGGCAGGGTGCCAGCCACATATACCTAGGGTGGCAGGTTCAAACCTGGCCCAGGCTTGCTAAGCATCAATGAAAAAATGCAAACAAAAAATAGCCAGGCGTTGTGGCAGGCGCCTGTGGTCCCAGCTACTTGGGAGGCTGAGGCAGGAGAATTGCTTAAGCCCAAGAGTTTGAGGTTGCTGTGAGCTGTGATGCCAAGGCACTCTACCCAGGGTGACAGCTGGAGACTCTGTCTCAAAAGAAACAAAAGAAAAGAAAAGAAAAGAAAAATTGCTAGTACAGAGAACTCTCAAAGATCCTTAGTTAGGTTCACCAAATTTTTATCTCTCTTTCATTCTACACATAAACACACAAATATATGTAATATATATGCATATACTATATATGAATATATAGTTTCCATTATTATTACTTATAATTTTGGTATTTCTTTTTTTTTTTTTTTTTGAACCTTTGGTGTTGAACCTAAAGGAGGTGAACATATGATGCCCCTTCCTGGGATTATAGTGTGGTGTGTACAAAAGAAAGAGAGGCAGCAACCAAGGAGACAGGCCCTGAGTGCGTGGTCCAGACAACAGACACAACAGGAGCCGTGAGGGCGGCAGGGGAGAGGCTGGGAGAGGCTGGGAGAGGCTGGGAAATCTCCATGCAGCAGGTGGCACTTGAGATGAGACCAAAAGAGAAGGATATGGAACTTGGGTAGTTGAACAGGAAAAAGAAAGACCACCTGAAGCGTTTGGGGGGCATGCCGTGGGCAGTCCACGCATCCTTTCTAAGAAAGGAAAGAGGGACAGCCCTTGGGCCATTCTTCGTTGCTGTCAAGTTCTGCCTAACAATCTTTAGCTGTTTTGCTTCACTCTGTCTGAATTCAGGAGTGGTTATAAGCACATTAATTACGCTTCCCACAGAGGATGAAAAGCATTCTTTGGGGTTTCTCGTGATCTACTTCCATAAAAGGCTTTTCACTGCCTCTGTCTAGGGTCATGCCATGAATCAAGCCTGGTGAGGTTACCTTTATTATCTGATCATTGGCTGAGAATCTTATAATTTTTCCTTAGTGCCAATTAGGGAAGCTCTGAGTTGGCAATAATCTGACACATTTCAAATGTGTTTTCTATAATAATTTAAATAACTAGAAATAAGCTTTCTTAGAATTATAGCATTTTGCAGCTGCGATGGATCATTGAGACCAATCCTTCATTTAATAAAGAAGAAACATAAAGCTTGGAGAAAGCTGAGATTCGTCCCAGGTCACACATCAGGTAAACAGCAGGTAGAGGCTCAGAAATCCATGTCTTCTGACTCAGCCCATCACCATAATGCAGGCCAAGCCTGTAAATATTTCCTTTGCCCCCCCCCCCATCCTGTTGGCCAGGTTTCCTGGGCTCTCTATCAGGGCTGGTAGTGACCTTGTCTTTTCTCTGCATCCCACTGCATGAGACCTTTCAGTCCTTTTCTTCTTAACTCCAGGGTTGCAACCCCGACCCTCATCCCATCAACTTTCAGGAAACTCTGGGTGAATTTCTGTTTTTCCTTTCTTTACATCTCTTAAGAGAAATCTGGAAGCCCCTGGGCAAAAAAAGAGATAATTTGGAGCGGTCCTCCTTTGTCACTTCTCTGAAGCTGGGATAAACCTTGTTATTTTTATTATTACTTTAACCACTGTACAGGGTCTTATCTGATAACGTCAGCAGGCTCTATGGGCTTATTAATATCAAAGATCTCATCCCTTTCTAAGTAAGGATAAAATCTGGTCCAGGAATGATTCCCCATCACTGCATACCCTGGTTCAAGAAAAAATCAACTGCTAGTGATTTTTTGTTTCTTCCAGAAAAACAGTCAGTGGCGACAATTTCAGAGAAAGCTTTCCTGAAATCAGGTTTATGATTTCAAAGTAGTAAATCCATGGCAAAAAGGGTGGTTGTCATGTTAAATGACCACCTGGTAAGCATTCACATTCTAAGAAGGAATGTTGAGTGAAGCTCTGAGGATTCTCACCCATTTTTAGGGACAGTTTTCTCCTCACCTAAGCAGCATATGTAACTGCTGACCCCAAAAGGAAACAGACTCAGGTGGTGCCTGTAGCTCAGTCAGTGGGGCACCGGCCCCATATACCGAGGGTGGTGGGTTCAAACCCAGCTCCGGCCAAACTGCAGCAGGAAAATGGCCGGGCATTGTGCCGGGTGCCTGTGGTCTGGGCTGCTTAGGAGGCTGAGGCAGGAGAATCGGCTAGGCCCAAGAGCTGGAGGTTGCTGTGAGCCGTTACACCATAGCACTCTACTGAGGGTGACAAAGTGAGACTCTGTCTCTACAAAAAAAAAAAAAAAAAAAAAAGGAAACAGACTCGAGAGGCAGTACAGATTGGATAATACTTTGGAACTGTGGTTTTTTCTGCATTTTCCCTCAGGCCTTCTTTCTGTGAGGGATTTTAACTCTCTAGATGTGTAATGCAAGATATGATTTTCTTCTACGTAATAGAACCTTTGGAAGAAGAGGTAGGGCTGGTTGGCTGACCTGGGCAGCCAATAGCTCCTTTGGGCAGAAGCCAGTCTCACCCATAGGATGGTAGGTACCTATTTTCAGGCATAAAAATGAACTCTTATGCGATAAGGACTCAGTCCCCCAAGCATCACTTATATATCCAGCAGTATCACTGGAAACACACTTAAAATGCAATCTAGCAGGTAACCTTTAGCTGCTGAGCTCTTTGATGCCATTTGTCTTCAGGATCGATGGCAGCATTTTCAATCTCTTTGGCATTCTGAATGGGCGTCTTGTCAGTTACTCTGATGGGGTAGGAGATCTGGATGGGTAAAACATATATAGCAAGTTAAGTGAATTCATCTGATAGTCATAAAGCCATGCAGCTCAGATCTGTGCACTCCTGCAGGGCTAGGTTTTATTCGTATTTTCAGTTAATTTCAAGGATTCACCTCTTTAGTCCTCAAGGACTTGGATTGTGCCCAAGGAAAATGGGAATGAACAAACAGTGGAAACCCTCTACAGTGGTTAAAGTAATGACAAAATAATAAAATAAGCTGGAAACACAGCTTCAGAGAAGTAAGAAGGGAAGAGCACTCCAAATGTTTTCTCTTGCAGGCCTGAAGGGAGAACCAGTACTCTGAGGTCAAACTACTACTTAGTTTAAATACTCAATACATACCCAGCAGACTCTATTTTAGAATAGTTATGTGAACTGGATGGTGCAAGAAATGTTTGACCACGCCAATAGAAACACCACGAAATAGCACTGTACTCCAAGGTGATGACAACAACAGAAATCACAGTATTTAATATACACTTGATGCTCATGGCATGCTGGTAGCCATGCTAGGCTCCTAGGGTATAATTTACCATTTAATCTTCACAACAGCCTTCTGAGGTATGTATGTATTATTAACCCCTTTTTGCAAATGAGATAATGAAGGTACAGAGAGGTTAAGTAATTTGCTTTGGACCATCAGCTAGTAAGTGGAGGAGCCAGTCTAATTCCAGCACCTGCACATTTAACAATTCTGCTACACTAATTCACTTACTCAAAATATCATTCTGGATCTGCAGAGTTTGCAGTTTGATACTCAGGAAATTTGAATGATGTAGAGCACTGCTTCTTTGCTTTAGTTAGATATTAGAAAAAACTAGAAAGCTTTTAAAAAATACTGATGTGCTCTTTTTTTCAGGTGGCCAGAAAGATGGCGGACATTCAGACTGGGTGAGCCTACCAAAGCAGCCAATCTTCTTTCACTATCTCCACCACATCCACAAACACAATCGCCTTGAGAAGTGCCACAAGAACATGTCTGAGAGCTGTCCCCCTGCTTCAGGGATGTCCAGATCGAAAAGGTAGAAAAACTAGCCAGGAGTTGTGGTGGGTGCCTGTAGTCCCAGCTACTCAGGAGGCTGAGGCAGGAGGATGACTTGAACCCAGGAGTCTGAGGTTTCTGTGAGCTGATGCCACGGCACTCTAGCCTGGGGCAACAAAGCGAGACTTGGCCTTAATACACACATACATACATGCATACACACATAAAATAAAAATATAGCATCTCATGCTTCCTTTCCCAGAGAGCATAGAATGTACAGTATTTCCCTCCTCTGGCTGTGTTGGGGGAACTCAGAGGCTGAATCACGCCTGCGAGAGTCTCTGGGCCAGTAAAGCATACTTCTACATTATCTCTTTGAAAGTGGAATGGGACGCAACCTCTGCCAGCTATTTTTTTTTTTTTTTTGTGAACTATTCTATTAATACCAATCAAATTGAGAAAATGATCAAATGAAATTGCATTTTGAGCATCATAAGCTGTGTAATGTCTATTCTGTTAAATTGGGGCCTATAATTGCTTCTCTACTGAAAAGATACAACAAAGACAGCAATCATGGCATGTCATTATCCCAGACTAGAAAACCGGCCTTTGCAGGGAGGACTTCAAAGGCTTGTGGTTCTCAAATTGCATTTGGCTGCTATTGTTGAAGCGGAGGCAATCTTGATTAGGTGTTTACACTGAGGTAAGGCGCAGAGCAGAGAGTCTGAGTGCCTGGGTCTAGAGCCATTAAAAAATTGTACATTATGTTCCTTGCTTTGAAGTGAGGGTTTGTAGGTAGGAAAGCAACTCAGATTGAGTACAGCTGAGCTAGATTGGGCTGCTACTTCTTGCTCAAAGAAGCTCATCAGGTTCTTAGAGAATCATACAGCACCAAAAAAAAAAAAAAAAAAAAAAGTTGATGCTTTACTGAGAGCTATATGTGAATTAGTGGGTCTGCGTAGATACACAGCGAAACGTGGATAAAGAAGCATGTTGCCACTAAGTTCTGCAACCCCTGGAGGTTTTGCCTCTCTTTTCCTTTATATTCTGTTTTTACTACTGACCTTATGTTTAAATGTTGTGGGGAGCCGTATTAATTTATTGGGTCCTTTGTTACTCTTCTTTGTTGGTATGTTCTCCTAGCATATACCCGAATGAAATAGGCCAAAGAGTTTAATTGATGAACGTAGATTGTGCTTAATCATCATTCCAACACATCTGTTCTTTAGTCTCTCTCTTCTAGGCATAATCGCTGGATTCGGCGAGCATTTCTTTATTAACGTGGATTTATTAATGAGTGATGTCAGGCATTTATCTCCCTGTCCTACTTCTAAAAGGTGTTGCTGCGTTGTTTTATGCCTGCTCAGGTCAGCACGGCTGTGCCTGTATTTCCACGTGGCCTGCAAAAGAGGCTAAGGCATCACAATCCAAACAGTCGGCCCTTGTCAGTTTTCAGCACTAATATTTAGCACAGCTGTTTTAATTATCCACAGGGTTGTATGATTCGGCTATTTACACACTAAACACAGGAAATATCGGCCACTCTTCCAGTCCCATAGAGCATTTCATGTACATGCTCGGTAAGAATTTGATGACAGTGAAGCCTGCGAATTTTCTACATTCATTTTCAGTGTAAGAGACATGAGGTTTTAAAACCCGCCAACTTGGTGTCAGTCACCTACTTAAAAATCCTTCCACGCTTTGCCACTGCCCTCAGTTGTTAGAGGCCTTCATGCCCTGGGCTTTGTCCCCTGCTCCTGTGGCTCTCTCCCCTCCTCCTGGTTCCCCTTTCAGTTTGCTGATGGGACATAGGCTGGAGATTTCCCTTCACTTCACTTATCCTGACCCGTCCCCGTTTCCTGTTCCAGCACTGGCTGAAATAGAACTTCCTTCAGGAAGGCAACCCTGATACCGAGAGCTGCCCCTGAGTTCCTGGCCTCAGTACATTGTGCTTCCCTTCCCTTTGTGACAAGTAGCATCCTGGTGATTGATTGTTTTCCCCTCTGGACTTTAAATTCCAGGATGGCAGGAGAAAGGAGAGTATGCAGAGTGGCTGTGTTGTACGAGCTCTGGGTGCTATCAGCCTGTGCCAGATAGTAGCTCTGATGGACGAATGAAAAGATCAGCCCATGTTGCTCGCTGAACTTCACATTTGTATCAGAATGCATATCATCTACTTGCTTGTCCAGTTAGATTTGTGTTTTATATTAAAGCCAAGTAGCCAACTATCAACAAAATTAAGTGAAAACAGGGTCTCACCTTCCATTCCTCTCCCTCACTCACCGGCCCCTCCCCCACCAGCCCTTCAGCCCCTGAAATCTGTGATTGCTCCTCCTCCTTCCAGATATCTGCTGTCCCCAAATATCTGCCTGGTGTACCTCCCACCTCCTTTATATCCTTCTCAGGGAGCCGTTGCCCCTTGGCCTATTGGAAACTGTAATTTCCCACCACTTTGGCGATCCTCACCAGTTCTGCTCTGTTTCCTGCCTTTCCTACCTCCTGACCTATAGCACCGGCCACGTGCTAATACACTAATTTATCTAATTTGTCTATTGTCCATCTCCAAGTCAGCTTCAAGAGGGCTGGGATTTTTGTCTGTTTTCGTCAGTGACGTGACCCAAGCACCTGTGACCATGCTTGATACTTTTTTTTTTTTTTTGAGACAGAGCCTCAAGCTGTCACCCTGGATAGAGTGCGGTAACATCACAGCTCACAGCAACCTCCAATTCCTGGGCTCAAGCGAGTCTCTTGCCTCCACCTCCCAAGTAGCTGGGACCACAGGCGCCCGCCACAACGCCCAGCCATCTTTTTTGGTTGCAGCTGCCATTGTTGTTTGGCGGGCCCAGGCTGGATTCGAACCCGCCAGCTCAGGTGTACGTGGCTGGCGCCTTAGCCCGCTGAGCCACAGGCGCCGAGCCCAGGCTTGACACTTTATAAGCTCTCAATAAATACATGATAATGAGTGAAGGAACTAGCCATTTTCAAGAACGTGAAAGAGATTTTTAGGAATACCTTGTATCACTTACAGGAAGGTTGATTATCCAGCATTATGAACGCTCTGTAACAAACTAAAAACATATGTGACTTCTAAACAGTCACAGTAGAGATTAAAAAAAATAATTGGCCACAAAGCTCACATACATTATACTCAAATTGCTCCATTAAAATTCAATGAATCTGTATCAATTAGAAGAAGGGCCCAACTCTTTAGCACAGAGGTTATAAAACCTAAGCATGTATCAGAATCTCTTTGAAGGCTTGTTAAAACTCAGATTGCTGGGCCTCACCCCAGATTTTCTGATTTAGGAGGTCTGGGAGGGGTGTAATAATTTGCACTTATATTAAGTTCCCGGGTGAGGTTGCTCCCCTGGTCTGGGGAACACATTCTGACAGCTTCTGCTTTAAAATGACGTATACAAGAGCCTACCCGAAAGGCACTTGTTCATATTTATAGGCTACATATGACATTTTGTTGTGTGCATAGAATGTGTAATGATCAAATCAGGGTATTTGGGGTATCCATGAACTTGAGTATTTGTCATATCTATGTGCTGAGAACACTTCAAGTTCTCCCTTTTAGCTACTTTGAAATACACAATACACTGTTGTTAACTGTAGTCACCCTCCTCTGCTAGGGAACACTAGAACTTACTCCGTTGGTCTAACTGTATGTTTGTACCCATTAACTGACCTCTCTTCACCCCCACCCAAACCCCCTTCTAGCTTCTGGTAACTATCATTCTACTCTCTATTTCCATGAGATCTTTGATTTAATTGGCCAACTAGCAGTTCCTGCCTAGAAGTCAAGGTTCCTGCCATAGTGACAGTTTCTACATGACTTTTTACCATTGCACAGCCCTGTCTGCCTGCAATGCCTTTCTGACTCACCTCCACTCCTTAGTGTCTACTTCTTTAAAGAATCAGTTCGGGCCAGGTGTGGTGGCTACACCTGTAATCCTACCACTCTAGGTGGTTGAAGAGGAAGGGTCACTGGAGTTTAGGTGTTCGAGACCAGCCTGAGCAGAGTGAGACCTTGTATCTACCAAAAATAGAAAAATTAGCTAGGCATGTGGCATGTGCATATAGTTCTAGCTACTCAGGAGGCGGAGGCAGGAGGATCACTTGAACCCAGGAGTTTTAGGTTGCTGTGAGCTAGGCTGAGGCCCTAGCACTCTACTCATGGTGACAGAGTGAGACTCTGTCTCAAAAAAAAAAAAAAAAGAAAAAGAAAAAATTAGTTTGATGATTTCTTCTTCTGTGATGCCCTCTCTCATTTCCCTGGACAGATGTAGGTACTTTTTCTTCTGGGTTCCTTTGGGACTTTATCCATATGAGTAGAGCAGTTTTCACTTGGTACTATTCACATATCTACCTCTTACTAGGCCATAAGCCCCTTATGTTCAAGAAATGACCACAGACTCACAGCAATCTGGGTCTTTTAAGAGGCACAGACTCATTCACATCCCCACAGCTTTGGTCTTTAATACAGAATGGAGCAATATATGGATATGATACCACAGAATTATCAGTTGCACTAGATAGATTTTTTTGAAAGCTATCCTTAAAAACATTTCATTATGTTAAATTTCGGGGCTTCCAAAGGGCATGCTTTAGTCATGTGCCAAGTAGTTTTTTATGGATCCCTCCTCAATAATGTTGAGTTAATGAAGTGTCCACTTTACAGATCATACAGACTGGCAGTTTAAGCAACTAAATGCTGGATAGTGCACGTAAGAAAGATGCCTTAAGAAATGTCTTGTATTGAAAACTCATAAGGTTCATTTGAAATCTACTGTCCTCAGTGCTCTTGCCGTAGTGGTATGGGAAGAATAAGAAAATGTATCAATCAATGAATATATACGGAGTTCCTATTCTATAGGGATAGGTGAAACTCAAAAAGGACCACCAAATTGGAAGTCTGTAAAAAAGAGTGCTAGGTTTCTAACCAAACATACCTGCAAGAAGATGACCATAATTTAAATAAGGGGATGCTTAATATTATAGACAACCATAAGTTTCACTAAATTCAAAACTATGGGGAAGAGTAATTTATCACTGAGGTAGTAACCTTGTCCACTAGGAGACTGACCGTATATTCAAACCAAACATTCACTAGTAAATACAACTTACATTTATATAGGGATATATGATTATAAAAAGCTTTTATATACGGTATGTCAGTTGATCATCCCAATAATCTTGAATCTGTGGAATAAGGTCAATATTTATAACCTTACTTTGATGAGTAAAAAGGTCAGCAAGATTTTTTGATTTGCCAAAGAAATAAATGGCTCCAATAATAATGGGGCTTAAATTGGGTCTTTTGACTTCAAATACCAGTGTTTTAGTCAATACACAAGTTTGGATTAGTCCTTTATTTTATTTTTTACTCATTTCTTGTATTTTATTTCTCATAAATAATGGCTAATAAAAGAAAAAAGTCATTGCAGCAGCCTCCTATTTTAAGGCAGCAAATGTAACTTAAATGCTAACAGACTCCATAAAATAGGAAACCCTCCCAGGGCTATAATGGGCACTTATGTAAGTTTTCCAAACCACAATGAAACTAATAATTTTTATTACCTAGCAAACACATAAAAAAAGAATTAATGAGTTTTATTATTCTTCCTCTATAGCTGAACAATTTTGCAAACGATAAATTTTCTCTATGTATACAATCCTCTCACTCACACCAGAAAAAGCTGCTAAGACACACACGATGAAGATTTGCAAACTGGGGCCTGGCTACTAGGGAGTGTAACTGCCAGTGTGACTGCCCATCCTGCTTGCCCTCTTTTCAGGCAAATAACAGAGGTAGCATAGCTGGTATTCTACATGCTCAAGTCTGGCTCCTTAAATCTGGACTTGCCTAGCTGTCTTTTTGGTAGGAATACATTTCAACAAATTAATACTTCCGCTTGTGTTAATGTAGCACTCTGATCTGGTAGCACCTCCATATGTTTCTGCATTGCAGTAAACAGTAATATATCTTCCCAAACTGCTGAATGTTCCAAAATTAGGTCCTAATTAGGTCCTCCCTAAGCTGTTTTCTGCATATTTTCATCCTTTTTCTTTTCTGTATATTCTTCTAGTTGAAGAAGCCACTTTGCTCAGAAGTGGGAACAAAGCTCTGCATCCATGACATGTGAGGGGGCAGGTGATCCGTCTTTGTAGGCCACCACAATTGAGCCACACCGAACTGATGATATTCAGTCACACAGTCCAGCAGACCTGTACATTTTAAGGTTTCAAGTTGAACAGCACTTTCAAGGGCTTATACTCCACTGATATCTTTCAGAATATGTTGAACACTTTCAGTGTAACCAGATTCAAGATTTTCATCTCTTTTAAATTTCCCTGAGGTGAAGGTGAACATATGTATTCCAAGTCTTTGTAGGACCACTCCCTTTTAAAATATAGATTTTGTAGTTTATTTTCTACTTTCACAGAATTAAGAGCTTCCTTAAAATTTTTAACACACGACCATAAACATGAAAGTCTAGATTACAGGATTCCTTGGAATACTGATAAGCAGAGCAATGGGTATTTACTAGATTCCGAAGAGAATGTTTAGCAAAAAACTAGAATTCTGTTTTCAGGTGACTTTTTCATAGTCAAGGAAAACAAGCAATTCTAATATTACGTGTATAGCTTATAAAACAAACACATTTTCTGTGTCCTTCAGTTTCATCTGTAAAATGGGGATGAGAGTATTTGTGCTTCACGGGACTGTCATGAAGTTAGTTAACACACATTAAATGCTATTTAATACTAATTACTCTTACATTATTTGAAGGTAATTCTTCACCAGTAAGTTTTTTAAAAACCTCATTCTTCTGTAACAGTGTTCTATAGAATTCAGTTACTTGAAGTATATTCTTTAAAGCCATCTTCTCCCAATTCCAGAATCACTCGCTGTTTCCACCTCTCCACCTAGAAAGTCTGTTGTTTTGTCATGGTCTCCTGAAGGATTCGGGTCACGCCTGGAATCACATTCCTTTGCAAAGGGATTTTCAAAGGAACTGAAGGATCACTTGCATTTGGTTTAACACTTCCCTGTGGATTGAAGATAGGAAACCAATTTTGTGGAACTCAGCTGCTTCCTCTTCTTGCTTTGGGGTTTTTGCTTACACACAGGTCCATACAGCAAAGCAACTTCTTTGAGCAACGATTCTGGGGTATGCACAAGGCCTCTGAAGGACGAGACAGACTGTACTAAATGAGAAGATTTTTCTTGGTCCACTTTTTCACATGGGTTCCTTTTTTTCTTCTGGCCATACAAATAACAGAAAGTAGCGAAATCCCCAAGGGCAACAGGTTTCTCCGGAAACCCCTTGGAACTTCTGAGCCGCCTGCAGATGGTCTGAAATGCCTTCATCTTTAGATTTGTTTTCATTTCTCTCTAGTCTATTTGCAATGTCGACGGCCTTTTTAATTTTTGTAAACCCGAAGTCAGGTTTCTGAAGGGTCACATCACTTGTCGCAAGTCGGGCGGGAGTCTGCGTTAGAGAAAAGGCAGTTTCAGTAGAAGCCCAGCCTACGGCAGGGGTCCGTTCCTCGGAAGCCACACGCTTCGCTTCGCTTAATTCCGGAGGCCAAACCACCTCTCGGGACCCGTAGGTTCATCCGTCCCGCGCTTTGGACGTAAGTCAGGCCCTCGGTGAACAGGGCGTCCCCAGCATGCACTGCGGCGCCCACGCCCGCCCCAGGCCCTCGTTAGCCTCCGTGGAGGCGCCACAGGTAAGTAATCCCGCCTCTCCTCCTTTATTTCATTTTGGAACAAAGAAAAAGTATTTAAAAATTACCTTCCTAGCACTCTGGGAGGCTGAGGCGGGTATGTTGCCTGAACTCACAAGTTCGAGACGTGCCTGAGCCAGAGCGAGACCCCGTCTCTAACAATTAGCCAGACGTTGTGGCAGGTGCCTTTGGTCCCAGGTACTCTGGAGGCTGAGGCAAGAGGATTGTTCAAGCTCAAGAGTCTGAGGTTGCTGTGTGCTATGATGCCACAGCCTGCCACCCAGGGTGACAGAGTGAGACTCTGTCTCAAAACAGAGAGAGAAAGCCGGTTAGGAGGGCCTATTCGCTGGGTAGATTCCTTTCCTTTCCCAGGGCTTACGGAATGTCCAGTTGTAACTTTTACTGAGTGTCTCCCACATGTTAGGAGCTTTGCATAAATTCTTCAAATAACCCGCCAAGGCAGAAATCGACCCCATATATAAAGTTCAGAGTCACTTGCTCAAATAGGTAATAAAAGTGTGATACCAAGAAGCCAGGAATTATTCTATAATTTTCTGACAGAGTCACTTGCTCAAATAGGTAATAAAAGTGTGATACCAAGAAGCCAGAAATTATTCAATAATTTTCTGACTCTCAAATCAGTATTTTTTTTTTTTCCTCCCACAATATTTTGTTGCACTCTGTGCAAGAATGCTACTATCCAGGCTGGGGCAAACCAAATCTCCTCCCCAAGATCCTGCATGTTTTTCTGTTTCTCTGTCCATTCACACCTCAACTCGGATGGTATCTCCTCAGAGCACCTGGCTAAACATCCTAGTTTACTTACTAAAGTCTTTGGTTTATTAAATAAAGGAAGTTATATCCCTGCAAAAAAAAAAAAAAGAAAGAAAGAAAAGAAAAAGAGAGAGAGAAAAGGAAGTAAATAAAGGAAGTTATACCCTTGCATTATTTCATTAAAGTTTATTCAGTATCCTGTGGGGTGTTTAGCAGAAGCTGAAATTATTTTGTTACATGTCTCTGGCCTTTGTCATGTGATTGAAATATTAACTCCTTGAACAGAGGAGCTCTGTGGTCTTGTTTTTTGTGACATTCCTAGCACCGAGAAGAGTACCTAGCATGTATTTGGTGCTCAGTAAATATCTGTGGGCTGACCGACCTGCTGTCTTTGTCTAACCACAAAGGTGTGTTAATCTGAAGAGTAATCATGAATTCTACCCGTGGCTTTAGGTTGTCTTGAAGACTATCGACAACTGAATAAGCTTTCCATGTTCACATTTGTAAACTCTCTGTCATTTCTTTCAAAGACATTATAAGGGAAGATCTGAACAACACGTATAAAGCACTTATAGCTCTTTTCCAAACCTATACTAAACCACCTTCTTCAGTCTTCAAAGTAACGTTAGAATCAAGATAGAGAAAGAGTTCATTTTCCAAAACACAATTTCCTTTAATGTGGATCATAAATTGACTCAAACTAATGAGTTTCAGACATATACTTTGGGCTTCTGAATAAATCATGAGTAACAGTAAACACTGAATAGTCACCAGCAAAGATACAGCCTGATCCTGATATCTAGGTGCCCTCTAGTGTGTGTTTTTACATAAGTTCCTTCCTCCGAACATCATATGATTAAGGTGCCATCATGTACTCAAAGATAAGTTTTCCAGTGCATTCTAATGTACAATCAACAGATCTATGCAAAATGGCAAAAAGATTGTGAAGCAACTGAATTTAAAAATCAATGATTCAGCTGAGCGTGGTGGTTCATGCCTGTAATCCCAGCACTCTGGGAGGCCAAGGTGTGTGTGTGGGGGGGTGGATTGCTTGAGCTCAAGAGTTCCAGACCAGCCTGAGCAAGAGTGAGACCCTGTCTCTACTAAAAATAGAAAAACTAGCCAGGCATCATAGCTAGCACCTGTAGTCCCAGCTACTCAGGAGGCTGAGGCAGGAGGATTGTTTGAGCCCAATAGTTTGAGGTTGCTGTGAGCTATGATGATCCCTCGGCACTCTACTTAGTGAGACAGAAAAAAAAGACAAAAGAAATGCACACACTCTGAGTCCTACCCAAATCTACTGGCTTGGGAACTGTATTTTAATAAAATTCTGAGGTGATTCATAAAGATTTTAAATTTTGAGAAGCAAAAGATTAGTGGTTCTCAAAGTGCAGGTCTAGTAGTCGCAGTAGCATCACCTGGAACCATGCAGGAAATTCAGATACTTGGGCCCCACCCCGCACAGGCTGAATTAGAAATTTGAGGGGTTAGTTCTCAGAATCTTGTTTAACAAGTCCTCCTGATGATTCTGATGCATGCTAATGTTTGTGAACTTCTGCTTTAGACCAGTAATTCTTAAACTTGGCTAAATATTAGAATCACCTAAGAGAGTGTGGGAAAATTGCCCTGTTTAGAGTGCAGCCCAGATGAACTGAATTAGAGTTTAGTGGTTCAGCCAAGGAATCGATAGTTCTTCAAATGTGAAACCGATGCTGAGAACCACTGCTCTAGCCTGGAACAATGATTCTCAAACCTGGCTTCACATTAGAATTAGTTTCTTCACATTAGAAGAACGAAGAATACTAATTAGAATTCACATTAGAATCAGAGCTCGAAACAACAACAACAAGGAAACCCACAAAACTGATGCTCATCTCAAGAATGGAGAAGCATGAATCCCATGTACTCAAGTTTGATATGAGGACAATTAATGACAATTATTGACACAGTGGGGATGAAGGAAGGGGAGAGCAGAGAGAGGAAGAATGAGGGAGGGGTGGGGAAAGGAAGAGCAGAGAGAAGGAAGGAATGAGGGGGGTGGGGTCTTGGGGTCTTGGTGTGTGCCACACCTTTTGGGGGCAAAACACGATTGTAAGAAGGTCTTTTCCTAACAAATGCAACCAGTATAACATGGTTTCTTGTACCCTCAATGAATCCCCAACAATAAAAAAAAAAAATCTTATATTATAGACTCAACGAGAAAAATTCATACACATAAAATTCCTCCACTTAAAGAAATGTGTCAAAACAGCATCTTTCTCTTTGAGTTAAAATAAACTGTGATTAAACAAAAAAGATATCTTGACTATAATACAGAAAATATATAACATACAGGAACATGTAAAGAAGAAATAAACATTACTTATAATTCCCATCACTTAGAAAAAAACTATTCAACTGTGGCTCTAATTTCTCTATATACTTACAGAATTTGAGATAATTTTTCCTCTCTAAGTAGAAGAGGAGGGTTTTAATCATTCTTAGATCTTTCCCATTCCTTTTTTTTTTTTTTAAACATCTGTCCCCTTCTTAAAACTCTAGGATGAGGAAGTGTTCATAATGTTAGCCAACGTTTTAAACCTTTCTGGTATTGATTCATTCTATCCATTTCATATCCTCCTAATTTGATATAAATGATCCTCCTGCAATATAAAAAGCCCATGGCTTCCTGGCTTCCTAAGTTCCCTTATGGGAAAGGGACAAGATTTGGAAGAGTCAGGTGAGAAAAGGGGAGAAAGATTCTCTTTACGCAAGCCCAGAGGTTTTTTTTACTTTGCAAGATTCTGGCAATGATGCCCGTGACACACATTCTTCTGTCTCCTCTGGTCTGTTGATTTCTTATTTCACACCATCACATTCTCTTGTACTCCCCTCCTACACAGTTCATTTGTTCAGCTACCTCACAGATGTGGACACACAATTAACTCATGGTACTACTAATTTAAAGTAGATCCTGTCTTCTGGCATGGGTACTATTAATAAAGCACCTTATAAAACACTGCAAAAGTACTTTCTTTTAAAGCATACCTGAACCCTGCAAATTTAAAAAAAAAAAAATCCTTAGTCTCAAATACCTCTGTAGTTCGGGTAGTGGACGGGCGTTCCTCATTTTAACATTCACAGCATAAACCTCAGATGAACACAGGAGCCCAGTGATATGATCACCCAGTAAGACTGTGAAACCCGGGCTCTGCCATGGGAGTGAGATGGGCGCACCACGGGAGGAAAGCTGCTTTCTGCTGGCCTGGCTCTATTAGCCACAGTCATCACCCACAAGAAGAGAAAGTCCAGAGAGCTTCAGACGTTTGGGACAGGAGAGACTCTCTGCTCTTTACAAGGTACAGCTGCAAAGTGTGGGGCCACACTGAGGCTTTAGGACAGAATAAAGCTGAGTGCTGAGAAACCATTCTCAGTAGGGCCTGTTGGCTCACGCCTGCAATCCTGGCACTCCGGGAGGCTGAGGCAGGTGGATTGCTTGAGCTCAGGAGTTCCAGACCAGCCTGAACAAGAGCGAGACCGTATCTCTACTAAAAAATAAAAAACTGAGGCAAGAGGATTGCTTGAGCCCAATCAATGAGGTTGCTGTGAGCTATGATGACACCCCACGACATGCTTTCTACCCAAGGTTAGATAGCGTAATACTGTATCTCAAAGAAAAAAAAAAAAAGAAAGGAAAATGTATTCTCAGTTTTAAAGCCTTCAGATCACAATAACATATATACAGAGGGTACCAAAAAAACATATACCTTTTAAGGAAGGAAAAATTGTATTAAATTTGTAATACTCAAATCACATTTGATTTTAGCAATGACAAGAGGTGTTCACCATGACTTGTGTTCATCTTCTGTTATCAGCATAGATCGAATATTACAATTTTAATATAGTGTTTTCCTTTTTTAAATATGTATACATTTTTTGGCACCCTCTACACACACACACACACACACACACACCCACAATCGAGCAAGAAATGAGCTACAGACCAAGATGTTTGCTAGTTGAAGGTGAAGGGAGAAGCCATTTTAGCTAAAGAAAGGAAGCCAACTTCTTTTAAACCAGTCCAGGATGGAGCTGGAAAGGCTTGGTAGTTTGTGGTCTTAAATGGCTAAGGGGAGCTGCTTAAATAGCACTTTGGCCTGGTGCGAGTCACATGGCAGCGGGCTGGTGGAAGTAGCGAGGTTGCTGGCCAGGCCTCCCCGTGCACGGGGTTGCCAAGGAAGAGAATTCAGGGAGAGCTGCCAGCCAGGGAGAGGCCATCTCACTCCAGCCCTCCTTTTGTCCCAGTGAAAGACCTTCTGGCAGGGCTGGTGACTTCAGGAGACCACCAAGGAAGAAAGGCACACGCATTTGAAAAGAAAAGAGGAGGGAAGTCACCCCTAAGCCTGGCGGCGCCCGCTGTGGCCTATGGGGCTGAATTCTGTCAAATACTGGGGATTTCTTCTGCCCCAGCTACAACAGGCACAAGGAGGTTCTGGACACTTTTCAAGATGGTTAGGGATTGAGTAAAACAGGAACAACATATTGCTCTAAACAGTTAAAAATGGTCTGGCAACGATATGTCAAGGTAACCTGCATAAATATTCAGAAATCTTCCTAAGTCGCCAATATCCACTTCAGTCTTTCCCCCTTCTTTTTATGAACAGAGAACAAGCTGAGACAGCAAATAGGTTCAACACTGCAACGCCCCCGAAAATGTAAATCAACACGTCTCCAATGTCTCTTCTACCAGTATTAACAATATGTCCCATCTCCAGGACAAAGGCAAGACAGGAGGACTCAGGAAACAAAAAAAATCCCTCCACATTTCACATCAGACGCACGTATGGTGAGGCAGGAAGCGTTGAGAGCTCCACGGAATGAGCCCGTAGCACACAGACTAAGAAACATCAGACTCTCCCCTACCTGAGTAGGAACGGCACGAAAATCAGTGTTCTGTCTGCTTTCCCCAGAGCTTTCTCTGCAGCATATTTGCCCTCACAGGAATCACATTCCTGAGTTCTGAGGTTTGTATTATAATTCCCCATCACTTCTGCATTTGGTTTTGTTTGCAGTGATCAGAATACAGGTTTTATAGGTCTGGCTTTGAGACGAACCAGTGGACTTCAATTCCATTTGTTTACGGTGTGCAGATAGCAGAAAGGGCATGCAATACTGTTTCTGTCATTAAAGGGAATCAGACCCATTTTCACTGCTCCTACTTTTTCTGGTAAACATTAACAAGATTTCTCACTCCTTGCCCTCTTCCTGGAGTCAGGTTGCTTCAAGAAAGCTAGTGCATTATTTTACATTTGAGTAACTGTCTGCCTACCCAATTGTTTCTCAGTCATCTTCGTAACTGCACAGGAGATCACAGAACAAGGAGTCACACAGTCAGCCCTCATCCGTGCTGGATGGAGGTAAAGATCACTAACGCCACTGACATCACTTCTGGCAGCTGGAAAATGGGAAAACCTGTGTTTAATCTATTTCCTACTCACCACAAGATGTTAGCCGGAGTCCCTGATAATATGAGTCGTGGCTGACTTTATAGAAGAACTTGGTCATGGAAGAAAAATCTACTGAACTGAACAAACATTTTTAAAAGGAGCCCTGAGATACCTCAGCAGTATAGCCCTGAAGGTTTCTTTTTTCTTTCTTGTTTTGTTTTGGTTTTTTTATCTTTTTTATTTTCAAACAGGCTGACCAGAGGACAATGCCACTTCCAACAGTTCTCAGCAAAGACAAGAGCAAGGTCAATAAAAGACTTTCCCTGTAACACACATCTAATTAATATCTCCAGGAAACTATCATTTTAAATCACTAGCAGTAAAAAAAAAAATATTGAATCTTTGTCTTCCTTCTTGCTTTGAGGAACGTATCAAGGGAAAAGTGTTGGGGAGAATTTGATCTGGGATTCTTTGAAGTTAACTGTTCTTTTCTGTTTTTTTTTCCTTAATGGCTTAACTAATGAAAAAACACTTCCTCTCTGAAACCAATCCAAACTGGTCATAAATATAAGTATATGGCAGCATATTTCAAATGTTTTGAGTCCATAATTCCTGCTTGTTTTACCTTAAGAATTCTTAAGGAAATGCAAGTCATAAAGATTTCTGGGCTATGATAGTGATTCTTAAACAAGTTATTATGAGGGAGTGTGGAAACCACCTTCACCTTAGGCTGCAGAAGGCCATAGGCAACATGGATGCTAATCAGGTCATGTTAAAGATAAGCTGTAACTGTTGCTTACAATAAAGTAATAATACAGTAATAACGGCGTGCTTCCCTGGAGGCACCACTCCCTGAGGGGCAAGAGAGCAAACTGTATGCATGCAATTTTGAATTCTAAAATGTAATTTACAGAATTCAACCCCCAAAAGGCTGTATCGAGAATAAAGACAGAGCCATATACGTGGCTTTCAGGGGTTGTAAAGACTCAAAATGTATGCCTGAATTAAAATCTAAAATGCAAGTCAGACAGTTTCCCTTACCCTCAGGCACCCTCCTGAATCTCAATACAGTAGAACCTCTATAAGTTGATCACTTAAGGTATGTAGCAAAGGTAAAGAACCAGGCCTACCATACAATGAGGACTCATGGTACGTGTCCAGCCTGTGCAAATTAGGTCAGCTGCAGGAATTGGTGGACATAGGGAAGGGGTCAGCTATGGAGGTTCTACTGTATTTTCAATTGTAATACAGGCTAGCGATGCCCATTTTATAAGTTTACTATTGACATTAAATGAGATAATAAATGATAATTTCTTAACAAGCCTTCAATCATTATGAGCTCTTCTTGTAACGGCTGTTATTAAAAATCAGAAATCCTTGAATCTTACATCTTCTGATACCTGACAACACACCAGCCAACCCCCCTACTGGTGGAACATCAAGCAAAAATGAATCCAGAGACCAATGCCAGCCACGGCTGAAGCTTAAGTCATGACCAGGATGCTTCTTGGGAAGAGAGACAAAGTTATTTCAGAGAGGAGGTGACATGGGAAAATGAAAAGAAAAGGCAGAGGAAGTCATATAGGAGTAAAGATACAAATAGGACATGAGATTCAATGTTATACAAAGACCTGACTACCCACACAGGGAACAGGACAAGTAGCATTAAGACAAGTAGCATTCACCTATCTTTGAGAAGATCCGGAATTAATGCTATTAATGCTATCCTCAGAAACGCTATTGAAAAGACCAATTTTTTTTTTTTTTCTGTTTATTTGCTTGTTTGGGCCCAGGCTAGAGCATAGTGATGTTATCGTAGTTCACTGCAACTTCCAACTCCTGGGCTCAAGCAATCCTCCTGCCCTAGCCTCCTCATAGGCCATTTTATTGCTTGAAAAAATTAGAAGTTTAAAGCTGTCCTCTTCCTTTCTAAGACTTACAATAAAACACAAGAGCATTTACAAAGAAGTAACATGAATAGGCCTGAATGGATATTCAGTGAGATTCTTATGTACTATTTCCAGGTTCTAAATGCAGTGGAAGGTGGGGAGAGGGAGAGGAGGAGGGGGAGGGAATTGGGTGGCTTTTCTCCCCAAATTCTTTTCTCTAATCTCTCATCTGAAGGAAGTGAACAGGTGTGTGATCCAGCCAGTCATTGCTGCCTGAGTAACGATGAAATGCTGAAATTGCTGCCAGATGCAAATCTAACCATTGGCATGGGGGGGAGGGCAGATTGGAAAGATAATCTAAAATAATTGATAACATACACATTGCTTTCAACTTTAAGGTCACTGAAGAAGACAACAGTGCAGATTTCTCAATGAAAGCACTTCTTCATTGTCTGTCTCGCATAAAGAGGCAAGACTCTGTCAGTTGGCAAAGAGGGGTTGACCTTTCACCTACTACCTCTAAAGCTCCTTCCAGCTTACTCTCATCTCTCAAGTCTCACTTTCATGCTGCTCCTGTTCCTCTCTATTAGCTCCATTATCTGACATTGCCCCCTCTTCCTTTTTTAATTTGGAAAATGCTATTGGCTTAAAAGTTCCCTAAGAGCATTCTGTGTTAAACTGCACCTGCTACTGTGGTGCTGGGCCACAGGCCTTGCTGAGCTACAAGCATCCCATGGACAACTGGGCTCAATTCTTAATAAAGAGGCAGTAACAACTCTTCACCTAGGGATCCTCATTAAGAAATAATTATCAGTGACTACTGTAGACTGAATAACCCTCCCCCATTTGTATGTTGAAATCCTAACCCCCAATGTGAGGGCATAGGAGCTCCACCTACATGAGTGGGAGCAGGGCCCTTACGGGAGGAGGCACCCGGGCTTGCTCTCTGCTCTCCACTCTCCATCAGGAGAAGATGCAGTGAGAAGGTGGCCATCTGCAAACCAGGAAGGGAGTCCTCCCCTGACGCCAATCTGCAGTGTCTGGATCTTGGACTTCCCAGGCTCCAGAACTGTGAGAAATAAATGTGTGTCATTTAAGCCACCACCCACTCTATTTTGTGATTCTAGCCCAAACTAAGACAGTGACTCTTAGGGCACTGCAGTCCTAAGGGAAATAAATTGGGTCATCCTCGGGCCCACTGGAACACCAGGCAGGAGCCATCTAGGCTTCAGGTGAAACACCCTCCTGGAGCTAAACCGACTTCTGTTTGCAGATACCTTCTAGTCCCCAATCCTTTTGCTAAATCTCCACAGTAGTGGTTCTCAGTTTGGGTGTTTAGATGGGTAGAAAAAATTTTACCCTATAAGTAAATGTCTGGAGATATTTTTGGTTATCACAACTGGGGTGGGAATAGAGTGGGAGAGAAGCTATTGGCTTCCGGTGGGTAGAGGAAAGAAATACTACCAAACATCCTACAATAGACGGGAGAGTTGCCTGCAACAAAGAATTACCTGCCCCAAATGCCCACAGTGCTGAGGTTGAGAAATCCTGCCTTCAAGCTATTGTCTTAGCCAAGGAAATGGAGGAAGCCCCCCAAACATGACTTGTCAGCTGCTTCTGGGGTTCACACTTGCTTAGGCAAGAGTGTGAGGGAAGAGGTGTCTGTGTTTACAGTTACTGTCTGGAAACACCCTTATTCTGTGACTCCCATGCCGTGGCTTCAGGACCCCAATGGATCCTTCCCCACACCCATCACCTTTCCCAAATTATTTTTGCTAGTTGAAACTTACCTCTACTGTGTTCTCATTCCTTTACATGCTTCTTACTAGAAACATAGCTACTTAATACAAATAACTAGTCTAGGCCCATGTTTTCCTATGTCTCTCCTCCAAAGGAAAACAGGACCCTTCAGGATGCAATAATAGCAAAAGCATCTGGAGGGCACAGACTACTAGACATTATGGAGGCCCAAGCAACAGTCTGGGGCGACCAGTAGGTGTGATGCTACTCCCCCCACACTGACTGCAAAACGGAGACCAACCCACCGGGAAATGCATTCATCGCTGATGGGTTTGCATCCTCACCCAACTTAGCCTGTACTTTCTGTCTGATATTGGGAAAGTCACTTGACCTCCCTTGGCCTCCACAATTTAATAAAATGGAGAAAATATCTGGTGCTCACAATTATTTGTAAAACACAAGGAGATAACAAGAAGGTCGGGGCAACTGAGGTGACACATTACTCATTGCCGCTCGTAATTCAGTTATGCTCATCACCCTCAAAACGAAACAAACAAACAAAAAGACCTAAAGATTAAATCCCCTCTGTTCCAGAATTAGTCAACTTTTTTTTTGTTTGTTTTTGTTTTTGGAGACAGAGTCTCACTATGTCACCCTCAGTAGAGTGCTGGGGCATCGCAGCTCACAGAACCTCCAACTCTTTGGCTCAGGTGATTTTCTTGCCTAAACCTCCCAAGTAGCTGGGACTACAGGTGCCCGCCACAATGCCTGGCTATTTTTGTTGTTGCTGTTATTGTTTAGCTGGCCTGGGCCAGGTTTGAACCTGCCAGCCTGGGTATATAAGGCTTGTGCCCTCCCCGCTGAGCTACAGGAGCCACCCCAGATTAATCAACTTTTAAAAATAAACCCACCACCTGTGCTCTTTGAAAGGGTACTCTAAATCAGAATTGTTTCCTAAAGATGAAGACCCACCTTAGAAGATAATTTATCCCCCCCAGGTTCTCCCCCCAAAAACCAAATAGTCAAAACACAAGACTGGGCTCGGCGCCTGTGGCTCAACTGGCTGGGGCACCAGTCACATACACCTGAGCTGGCGTGTTCGAATCCAGCCCGGGCCCACCAAACAACAATGACGGCTGCAACCAAAAAATAGCCAGGCGTTGTGGAGGGCGCCTGTAGTCCCAGCTGCTTGGGAGGTGGAGGCAAGAGACTCGCTTAAGCCCAGGAATTGGAGGTTGCTGTGAACTGTGATGCCACAGCACTCTATCCAGGGTGACAGCTTGAGGCTCTGTCTCAAAAAAAAAAAAAGAAAAGAAACACAAGACTGAGGTAAAAATTCCACTTGCTATTTCTATGTAGAAGATATTCTCCTAGGAAGATGCTTTTTGGTCTCTTTTCCCTAAACTTAATCTTGGAAGGAAAATAGCAAAGATGGTGAGGTGGGCAGGCACATAAACCACCCTTAGTGATGGTACACAGGGTCAAAATTCTAAATATTAGACAATGAGCAGACAGAACAAATGGATCTCCAGGCAGTTAAATACTGAGGTTTTGCAGTAAGGTAATGGTAATAAGAACAGATCCTCCTTAAATACAGCCCCAGGAGCTGCCATGGTCCCAGAGTGCACCAAGTAAACAATAGCTTCTTTTCTTCCTAGACTGTGGCCTGAGACATCCACAAAATGCCTTCAAAATAAAAGTGAAACACATCATTTCACCACGTTACCAAACACCGACAGTGTATAAGTCACACTTAGGAACAGTCCTGGGATGAGCTCTGCTTAATTCTGCTCAAAACTTGGCCGAAGTTTTTTCCATAAAAGCATGTAACAAATGAGCAATGGTCAACCTGTTCACTGGGTGTCCCCATGCTTTTCTCGGTAACAGCTGAGAAGAGTGAGCAGGCTGGGTCCAGGGCAAACCTTACCCATCATCAGTGACCTTCTCTCCTCCTGAACTTTCCTCACTCCCCACCAGCAGCAATACCCGACAGGGCCCCTAAACAGCCACTGACCTGCCCTGCATCCCTTGTTTTGGGACCCTCTCAAGGGAATTTCCAGCAGAAACAAAGACCTTCCTAGAAGTGTGGGAGGATCATTAAATCCTTGATCATTTCCCATCTCTCCTACATAGATGGGGAAAGTCACTGGGAAGTTGACTTGAGAACCCTTTGCCATAGTGAATAAGCTGGGACTCTCCCCATAGCAGCTTCCTCCCTCTGCCTTTGACCATTTAATGGTTGACAAGTGCTTCTTCCAAGAATAAATTCAAAAAATAAAAGAAAAACTTAACAAAAATTGAACTCAGTCCATTTCTTCTCACTGGAGAGTTCTGTGACTGCGGTAAGGAGGGTGGTACAATGACCAACCAAAACGCACATCTGGATGACAATTAGCCCAGTGTTTTTGTTTGAAACACCCCATTCTCATTTCTGCAGGCAATGTCTCTGCAGGACCAAGCCATCATACAAAGAGTGCATAAATTAACATGCACAGAACAACCAAAAATGTTCCAGGCCTGGTATTACAAGGACTTCCTTGATTGTGTGACATTCTTAAGAGTTAGAATCGTTAAATGAGATGCTCAAGTTCACAAGTCTGGTTAGTCATAGCACAGGGGTGAGACCATGGGATCCCCTGGCTCCCAGAGCAGCACTCTCTCTAACCATCCTGTGAGTCATTAAAATCTTGATAATGGAACTCATTAGAAAAAGCAAACTAATCCTAATAGAATAGGGAAAACAGTGTGCTAGTCAATATAAATGCAAAGCAAGATTGCTAGCAACCAAATAATTCAATTCCAAGATGAGGACTTCTACAGGCAAAAGGAAAACAACAGGAAAAAGACCAGAAACATTCTTTGAAGACTACGCATTTATTCTAAAGGGAAAATACACATTAATTTAGTTTGAAATATTTTAATATCATGGGTACTAAATTAACAGGAATTTGAAGTACATAAACACTTGCTAAAAATACTTCCATTCTTCTTGGTACTAGCCGAGCCAATGTTATAGTGGCAGGCCCTGCTTTGGCTTCCAGGGTTAAGCCAGGAGACAGAAACACAGAGAGCTGTGGCTTAATTATAAAGGCATAGAACAAATAGCACTTCTCAAACTTGTATGTGCTTAGGCTGCCCTGGAAATTTTGTTAAAATGCAGATTCTAGCTTGGGGTGGGGCCCCAAATTCTGCGTTTCTAACCAAGTCTCAAGTGACCCCACTGATGCTGCACACTCCAAGTAGCAAAGGAATAAAGAACCTAAAAAGAAAAAGCAGAGGCTACTTTGCAGCTCCCAACTCCACACCTTTACTATTTAAGGAGATTGCAGGTAGGAAAAAGGCACCGAACGGCCACTCAGGTCTCATCTCAAATGAGAAGCGATACAACAACTCCATGATTCCAAGAGTCGACGCCACCTGCAACTCTGAAGTGTCAAAAGTACTGATATCAAGATACGATCCCATTTTCTAGGCATTAATTCATCCTCCAGAATCTTCCTTGAGTAGACAGCTCACCCCCATAACGACAGATGTTTGCAGAGCGAGTCCCCAAAGTAGCACATTTTGTAATATTGGGGAAGGCAGCAAAGCTGTAATGACTCAGAGGTACCAACACTTAGAAAACACTAAGAAAGAACTAGCTTTGAGCTACTCACTTCCATCCGGGCCAGCAGACAGAAGCACACTGGTCCCAGTTTTTACAGGAAGCAGACAGGCCTCGAGCCACCAGCACGTCATTCAGTCCCATTTAGTAGAAAGTCAATCACAACTCTCTTTTCTATATAGTAAAGTTCTGCAGCAGTGGACAGGCCTTAATTATTAGACGGCAATTTCATTCGTGGGGCCTGACCTCGTGCTCTGGCCCTGAGTTACGGCTGTGTTGGTCCACTAGAGGAGTTCAGGCAGGGCTGGCACAGGCGTCTAACAGCTTTAGGAAAACGGTGGTGAAATAGGAGTCGGCCAGAGGTACCCACTGAGAGCTAATCGCAAAACCATGCTGGGCAGTGCGGTGCGGTGCGCTCGAGTTTCTTCCTAAACAGCTGGGACAGTGAGAACACATCTCACAGACACCTGCAAGGCATGTTCCACCAGACCCATGTCCCCATCCCCCACAGCAGGAGACCCCAAGCCCACAGACCCTGGGTACTTGATCAGCCTCACTGAGTTGCACTTCCCTGGTAAAATGGTGATGAAAGTCCCCAGCTTATTTATTAAGTTGTCGAGAGGATTAAATGAGATGCTGACCATCAAGCCTGAGGCACCAATCCTGACGACCAGGCAATTACAGGGCAATTGATTCATTCAACTCAGTAACAGGAAGCTGCCGGAAACCAAAAGGAAAGCACAAGGGCATAAAGAGGAACCGAGAAGGGACAAAAGGGACTTGACATTGAAGTTCTGCCTCTTCGCAGTTTTACATAAGTGGTTGCAGAGAGGAGAACCTAAAAACATCATGTCATTGACAACTGGGTGATTCCATTCATCGTGTAATGAAGAATATTGCCAAGTTACTGCTGTTTTATCACTGGATATGAAGGTGCTTCCTGTTTTGCTTTAAACTTATGATTTTAATCACTGAATCATTATTTGAAATGTATTGCCCTTAACGAAAAGGACAGTTCTAAAGCACCGGAAGCTTTTGCAACCTGCATTTTTATACCTCATTAGCTGAAAGGTAAAATTATGGCTACGCATGGTAGAATCGTGCTATACTCCAAATATGCCATGAAATGCAATTTTCTGAGACTGTGAATAACCTTACATTTGATTAACAACCTTTACTAAATTGCTTTTAAGGTTTCTTATCTCCAACTCCCTACCCGATTTATCACAGTGTTTTATACCTAATTGGTATTCAATAAATGAATGCATACTGTCTGAGAAAGGGTCTCTAAGAAACTCAGACAGCTCTGCTATGGTCCATATGACTTGATTAAGGATAAGTAATTTCAGCCAAAGCAAAGATAATGGACTCTGAAGGTTTGTGACGAGATCCTCACATTTGGCAGTGATTAAAGGAATAGGTTTGTTAACCTTTTAAAGTGTTATCTCCTTTCAGTAATAGTGTATATTAAAAAAATTTCAACCTATATTTTAATGATACAAATTAAATATCATGGCAAGAAAATGAAGCAATTTTAATATTGATGATAACTGTTTTCAAGTTATACTTGTATCTTTCTCCCTCTCTGGGTATTTTAGTAAAACACTACTGAGGTTTGGGTGGAGTGTATAAACTAACCCCATTCACAGACATACATACGTAGCAATTGAAGAGTCTGTATCAACACTATACCCAACATGTTAAGAATCTTAATACGCATTATGTCACTTAATCCTCCTAAGATTGTATTACTATTGCTGTTTTAAACACAAGGAAACTGAAGTCTAGAAAGGATGAGTCAATAAATTACTCAAGATCGCAAAGCTAGTAAAAGGGGCAACCAGGATTCAAAATTTCAACCACGGATTTATAGACAATGCTATAAAAAGCATGGGTGGAAGTGTTGTCAAATCTTTCATCTAAATAGAATCCCCTGGAATACACAAAGTTATTTTTATAAAAGGAAACAGGGTAAGCCTTGTGTTTACAAAGGACAATGAGAAATTACATACTGAAATGCCATTCTGATAAATCTAAACTAAATCAGCTAAAATAACATTTCACATAACAGGTACCTGGATATCAGAAATACCTTCGCTTCTAGAAAAGAGCTTGCGTAAGAGATTGCCATCAGAAAAGCACACTTTTATTCCTTATTATGTGACCTCCCGGAAAAACACTAAATATGAAATCGCTCATCTTTAGAACAGTCTAGACAGTGGTAGACACAAGAAACTGGGTGTGACTGATAGATCTTGATAAGCAAACAAAAACAGAGCCAAAAGGTAAAGTGTGAGCCCTGACATTTATGGCCCCATAAAATAGACACCCCCTTCACAGAAGGTCTCTCTCTCCCCCCTGCCAGCACAAGACCTGGTAGACACGGGGATATTTTTAGCTAACAAGTTTCCTCCAGTTCTTCCATCCTTTATTTAGAAAGCCAAATGAAAAACCAGAAAAAGCTTACTTATAAAAGTCATAAGCCATACACTATAATAGGTAAATAAAAGTCCTTTGACATTAGAAGCCATGAAAGAACAGAAGATTAAAAAGTCAACCATAGACAGCTGCCTCTCTCCGCCCCATTGTTTACATTCTTCGACATCCACTTTTAAAAAATATTCCGTGTAGATCAAAACATGCTGTACTTTGAGAAGGGGAAAACAATGACGTTAGCTTTAAAATATTATACGGTTTACATGTAAGCAAAGCTAAGTTTATGTACGTTATTCCAGTTGGCAGTGACTGATTGGAATGGCTCAAAATGAAGAGCTATAATTGTGTTAATTGTGTCTGTCTATAAAGAAAAATCTAAAATATATATGTAACCTTTAAAATGGTAACTCATTTGAGTGTATGTTCCTTATTACATAGTAACTGGTTTAGCACATCAAAATAATCCCAAAAGCGTTTTCAAGGTGCACTTGGGTGCTCCAGGCCTGGATGGAACCAGGCACAATCATTGAGGGCACTCTGTCTCTTTCTCCCATACCTTCCTCCTGCACCTCCCATGGACTTTTCCTTCCTTTTCCTTAGAACCATCTCCCTTTTAACCAGTGCCACCCGGAAAAACTCAGTTCATTATTAGTACTCAGGCTTGGAAAACTAGGTGGCCCCATACCAGCAAACTTTTTTTATTACCTTCAAGCATTAAAACACTAATCCAATATAAAGATTTCCTTAGGAACATGATGGTCCCCCTCCCAGCACCACGCGCATATGTGGGAGGGACGCAAAGAGGAGTCATGTCTTTAAAATCCTAATTTGTTACATATTTCAGAGATAAGATAAGCAGTTGACAAAAGTCTTCGAATGCCACGTCCATTTGCAGACTTTATGCACTCATTTCCAATTGTCCTTTTCAAAGTGAACACTTCATCCTACGTAGGACCTAAGTTTTAAAACACTATAGTACTGACATGTGTATAAGCCAACTTCTATCAGGAGCAGCAAATTAATATCAGTGATAAGAGAGCCAATAAGTTCAGACAGATAACAGGTTTGGCCGCCCTGAACTATCATTAACAAAGGATTTATCTTATGTCCACACATCTAAGTGAGGTGAATCACCAACTCATCTTACCCAGAAAGCTGGGATCGCTGACCTCACTGAATCAAAACATACCCTCCATTGAAGGTGGCGAAACATCCCTCCTTGGTGAATCACCATCCCCCCCAAATCCCCGGGATTCTATGTAAACATCAGCCCTGCAACTACATGTCAAAGTCAAGACTTCCAAAGAAGTGGCTCCAGTGTTAATGCACACCCGTGGTTTAACTATTTTTCTTTGAGAAGATAAGCAGAGAAGATGGTTTTATTTTTCTTCTCGATGGACAATAATAGCCACATAAAGTCAGACTTGGTGATTCAACCTCAACTGGGACAGAATTATAAGGAAGAACAGAGCTGTCTCCTTGAAGATAGAATGGCTCCTTTCCTGAACAGGCCATATACAGCCAAAGAGATGCCTCACTGCTTTCAGTGATGAAGTGCATGTGTAAGAAGCACAAAGATACTTGACTATTTATTAAGGTCTGAAATTAGTAAGTAATTACAATGACTCTGATTCATACAACACTTGGGGATACCCATACTATGCAGAGTAGGAAGCTTCCGCTACTAGAAATTGGTATGGTTTGGGTTTGACCTGGTCCCAGATGTCCAGCAGGCCAGCAGTTCCCAAGCATGTCCTTATAGAACATAAGCTCCATGAGAAATAAAGTTCCATGGCCAAAGACACTTAGGAAATATCTCCCTCTTAACATCGCTCATCTCATATTACAGCTTTCATATATTGTTTAACCATGTGTTTCCTGAACTTACAGTCAGAAAATAGGTAGTTCCCCCCAAACACACCCACACACACCTGCACTAAGTGCTCTGGAAAATACGCTTTGGAAAAGGCTACCCTAAAATGTTTTCCAAAAAGTATTTTCCCTTGAGCCTTGCTATTCAAAAAGCATTCTGAGGGCGGCTCCTGTGGCTCAGCGAGCAGGGCACCGGCCCCATATACCGAAGGTGGCGGGTTCAAGCCCAGCCTCGGCCGAACTGCAAAACAAAAAAATAGCCGGGCGCTGTGGCGGGCGCCTGTAGTCCCAGCTACTAGGGAGGCTGAGGCAAGAGAATCGCTTAAG
>CAUYON010048302.1:0-17124 GCA_963573935.1 Arctocebus calabarensis
ATCCTTGAGTCTGGCCAGATTTCCCCATGATCTCAATGAGAGAATCATCCTTCTTATGATCCTCAGTTTTCCTTTCCCTGCTTTCGATTACCCACAGTCAACCCAGTCTGAAAATATTAAATGGAAAGCTCCAGAAAGAAAAAACTCATAAATTTTAAATCGTGCACCATTTTTAGTAGTGTGATAATATCTCACGCTTTCCTACTCTATCCCACCTAGAATGTGAGTCTTCCTTTTGTCCCGTGTGTCCACAGTGCTTGTCAACCTAGAGCTAGAATACACATGGAGGGATTTTTGCAACGTAATACTCTACAGCAAAAAAACAGAGCCGCAAACCACCCCAGTAATGTGGCCAGCACCCACGGACATAATGTTGAGTTGAAGTATAATAGAGTCCATGAATCATAATTCTATTTGTTTGACATTCAAGCACGGGTAAAACCAACCTGTGGTGTCACAATAGCAGGAGAGATAGTACTGGAAGAGGGTGTGGGGAACGGTTCTGAGGACTGCATCTCAGTTACACAAGTGTGTGCAGTTTGTGAAAATTTATTGAGCTGTGCATGTTTTTAGGGTGATGTTCAACTTCAATAAAACTTTGACACGAAAATCATAAAAATGGTTGCGTGTACTTAAAAATGTCTTGCATTATGAGGGAGGGGTGGGGAAAAGAAGAGCAGAGAGAGGGAAAGAGCGAGGGGGGGTGGGGTCTTGGGGTGTGCCACAGCTTTTGGGGGCAAAACACGATTTTAAGAGGGACTTTACCTACCAAATGCAATCAGTGTAACATGGTTTCTTGTACCCTCAATGAATCCCCAACAATAAAAACAACAACAACAACAACAACAAAAAATCCATCTATGTAGCCTAAACATAGGACTCAGTATTTATACATTTTTAAAATTTCACATTGTTAGTTTACATTTTCAGGAAAATTTAGAAATTCATTCTGATCTTTATAGTATTAGCTACATTCTATTTTCTGTTTTCCCCCCTGCTTCATTGAAAGCATTTTATGCTAATTACTTTGTGCCTAGGGTAGAGATACAAGCCAAATAGTGTAATATAAATATGTCTCTACTTTTTTTTTTTTGTCTTTGCATCATTATCTTTCTCTGTTGCCCCGATAGAGTACAGTAGCATCATCATAGCTCACTGCAACCTCAAATGCCTGGGCTCAAGTGATCCTCCTGCCTTAGCCTCCTGGGTAGTTGAGACTACATGTATGCACCACCATACCCAGCTGATTTTTCTTTTTTGTGTTGTTGTTGTGTTGTTTGTTGTTTGTTTTTAAGAGACTGGACCTCACTGTGTTGCTTAGGCTCCTCTTGAACTGCTGACCTCATAACAGTCTTCCTACCTCACTCTCCCAAAGTTTTAGGACTACAGTCATGAGGCAACACCCCTGACCTATCTACTACTGTATTTTAAAGAAGTCTTTCCTTTTGAGACTTAGGATCAGTTTATCATCGTTAGAAAAGTGTTATTAATTCACACTCCTCACTATTTCTGGGTGCTCTTGAGTATTCTTTAAATAAGCAAAAATAGATATGGCAACAGCAAAACTCACGGTGAAATTTTTGGAGAACACTTGATTAAACAAAGTTTAAAGTTTCCTTAGTGTAGGATGTTAATACTCACATACATTTCATAATCTCCCAGAGGAATGCTATCTAGTATTGCATATACTTTATAAACAATACATGTTCATGTATTTCCTAGATTTATGGGTTTTTGGGGGGGTGAGGGTGGGGATTTTTTTTTGTTTGTTTTTTTAAGAAGTAGCTTAAGGTATTATTGATCTATGGCATAAACGTGGGGAAATACCAACTTTGATAGTCTCTCTACAACTCCTTCCCACAGATCCACAGATTTTATTTCTGCTGTCATAATAAAAGAAAGTGAATCTATTTCTTCCTCTATGTAATAGCCATTTCAGTATTTTAAAGAAACTAGTAGTCACTCTAATTTTTTTCTTTTCTGAGAGAAATGGCTTCTGCCCATCAGTGGATTCTCGTGATAATCTGACTTCTAGGTTTCTTTCCGAATTTGTTGTATTTTACTGGTCTTACTGGTGTCACCTTTATTACACTCTGAAGGATGTCTTTTTGTTGTTGTTACCTGTCATGTCTATCATAATATCATGCCTGTACTATATGCTCAGTTAATATTTAATAAATTGAAATGAACCCTTTTTTATTATTTCAGTTCCATTATATTATTGTCACAAAAAGTACAGATAAACCTGTGATATATTAGATGTTTGGAATTTCATAATGATATTAGATAAAGTTTTTATTTTTACTAAATGCATTCATTTTGTGCCATAAATTATGGCTTTGCTAGTACTAGATTTGTTTTAAGATAAAAATAGCTTTCCTTTTAAAAATGAGAAACAAAATGAGATATGACAATTAAGGTAGGTAAGATGTATTTGGCATCGTGTTTATTAGATTTTTTTTTTTAGTAAGTATAGTAATCACTGCATAGTACTTCTCTCATTATAAGGTTAATGAAATGTTTAATAGATTTTAGCTTTCCTTCAAAGTCTGTACATTGATTCTACAAAGTATAGGTATTCATATCATATAATTATGTGAAAGATTACCTCCTGAATTTTGTTTTAAAGAAAATTGGGATCTTAAACTATAGCTAAATAGTTCCCTGCAACAAACAGTAAATTATGTGGGTCAAAATAAGGTTGTTTCATCATTTTCCAGCATTAACATTTTTTTCAGAATTGTAAACATGGGTCATTATTTCCTGTCTTTTCTCACAATTATTTGTAGGAAGTCATTCCTAGCAAGGCAAATCTTGAGTTGTATCAAGAAAAAGGTATCTTGTGTTCCATTTGATGTAAGTTATGGTTTTTCTTCCATATTTTGGTCATTTGAAAGAAATAATCAGTAAAAAAGAATAAATGAGGGATTTGTTCAAGAGAGTTTTCTAGAGTATGTATAACCTTCTTCACTTGTACTAAGATCTTTTATTTTAACTATTAATGTTGAACAAATCAGTTTTCCTTTCTGACCCTAAATTCTTTCTTTGTGAATAGATGAGGCAGTTCCATAATGTCCTCTGCAGCTTTAAAATTTTGTGTTTTTATGTGTAATGAAAACTGACTAATAAGTCCACGATGCTAACGGATTGATAAATACTTTCTTAAAAATCAGGGAAAATGATATAACTGAAATAATACTCTTTTGGATATATTTAATTTTGATTTAATTTTTAAGAATTTTTTATCTGTGGTGTATACGGTAACTCTCACATTAACTATCTTTAATGAACAACTTTTTCTTCAGTCTTAATTGATGAAAGCTTATCTTTTAATTTTCTTAAATCCCCTAGGTACCAGTTTTATTTCAAAGTCCTTCTTGGACATGGGTTTAAAAAAAATTTGAGATAAACAACAATCAAGATGCTGTCCTCTGTGTTTCTTGGAAGTGAAAAATTGACCATATGACAGTCTGTTTCAAAATTTTCTTAGTAACCCGTGTATATAAGTATTATTAATCCCAGGTCTCTACGGGTAGAGATTGCATAGGGAGGCAAAAGTTTTCATGACTAAGAGTATTCACTTGGTGAGCTATCTCTAAAATTATTTGCTTTTAAAAATAGCCACAACTAGAGTGTCTAATCATGTGTGTTGAGTCAGAATCTTTATTGGTTGGTTGTTGGCAACAGTATGGGATAAACGGAGCATAAAGCCAGAGTTGCGGGTTACAGGTTATTCAGAAATTGCAATATTTCCTGATGCCCAGGAAAGGGCCATTGGAAAACAGTTTCAGTAACATGCTAAACTGTCTAGGGGAAGCTCTGACAGAGTTAGGCTAGTTATTAATTATAGAAGAGAAATTCGCCAAGAGATGAAGGTGCTTCAGAAAATTTTAGGATATCAAAGAATTAAGAGGAAACTTTGTGTAAAAATTACCTTTGTTTAGCAATAGAAGAATCAACTGTGAATTGAAAGATGTTGTTAGATAATACAATGTCAGTAAAATTGTGACTTCTTCACTTTTGTTCATTCTCCTCATAATTAGTACATGGTTATAATAGTGACCTAGATTTTGTGAAATAAAATGGAATAAGCTCTTCTAAGAATAATTTTCATTTTGAAATTACAGTCACACTTTCTTTTCACTATTTGCTATGAAAATTTGGTCCTGTTTTTACACAGATTCACCAGATGGCTTTTTAAAAATCTAGTACTAATTATCCTTGGATAGTGAAAAATCTATAGATTTATAGTCAAAGACAAAAATGTTGAAATTTTCTGATAATACAGTATTATATTTGATACCACGTTTAGAAAACATTGAATACCTTTGTGTGCTATAAGTATGTTAAATTGATATCTTGCCTTTGCTATTGAGAGTCAGAGAAAACAGAGGAAACACTGAAAAAAAAAAACTAGGATTATAGACAGAGATTAAGTTCATGTGGAACATGTCTTAATTTCTCAACTCAGATTTATTCTGTGTTACGTGAAATCCAAGGTTTCAATGGAGATACTCTTTTTATCCCTGGCTGGCTCACATACTTAACCCAAGTTGAAGTTAAACATTTCCATAGAATTTTCCAAATGCCATTTGAAAATAAAATGAACCTGAGTGTCTGTGGGTAAAACTAATTTGGGGGGGATGAAATAAAATATTTGGACATTGTATTTGAGGGGAGATACAAGTAACCTGTTGGGAATATCATAGGGACTCTATAAGTAAGTAGAGAAGTTGAGTTTAGAGGTAGTGCTTACTTTTTCCAGTGTGGGTTTGTGTATTTCTAGAACTGATTTTATTTTAGTTAAAAATGTTTGCATGTAGTAGTTGTTTAATTGAGCTGTCCCCTCAACTCCCTCTTTTTAAAACTCCTTGACAGTAAAACAAAGCAAGTTCAAAGTGTAAAATTTGGATTCATGTAGAGGACATGGATAATCATTTCCCTTTGGGGAAGCAGAAGTGAAGGTAATGGGAGACAACACAGTAAACTCAGAGATGTAAATACAAGATAAAAGACCTAATTTTTAGTTAAAAATCCCGGAAGCTTCTTTAATAAATTTATCATAAAGCAAGATTTTAAAGTAAGTCCACCACAACACTGACATGGAAGAATAGGAGGAAGGACAGAAATAGTAGAATCAGTTTATTTTCTTTTATGGGAAGAGAAGTTTTCAACTCACAGATGGTTAATGCTGACCTCTATAAAAATGGGTACTTCTTTATGAAGTAAAGTATTTTTCCTCTTCTTAAAGTAGAAATACTGCCTAATTTGATGAGTATTTTAAAATAGCTCCAGAGTTAGAGAGAAACATCTAGGTATTGAAGTACGTGGATCATTTCTTAGTTGACTACTAGAAAAAGTTTGGATGCTGTCTTGATTTTGGAGGATAGTTAACAACCATTCTTTTGTAGGATAAGTTCTCAATTGTTCTTGATGTGGTATTCCTTGTAGAATTTCAGGTGGCCCCATTTTTATTTAGGTGTACTGCTGTGGGTAATAGAGCTGTACAGGTAGAGCCATGAGCTGGTGCTTTTTCAAGATGTTGAAGTTGGAAATGCCCAGATTCTTGTTAGGTAAGTAGGGAGGGCCTTTGAGTTTGTGCTGCCTCCCTGCTAGACTCAGCTTGACACCATCAGTCTACAGTCCGTATAAAATGGTTAATAAGAATTTTGTTCACCATGACAGTCATTCTAACTTTCTGAAATGATTAAGTGTTAAAGCAACATAGAAACCAACTGTGTTTTATCAAAGCATACCCACCGCCACCCACCATCAACTGCATTTCCTCATTTCTTATGTTAGCAAAAACTAATTTTCAGTTCAGATATTTATAGAGAATGTGAAGGCTTTCTATCAATTTTTAAAGAACTTTAACATTTCAAGGACTTCTGAGAGAAGTGATTTGAGAACCAACTAGGAAAAGGAACTTGGAAGTGTTCTCCTGAATTTCTTCATGTAATTAATTTGTGTGCTAACCTTGCTGCTTGGAATGAGGTCTGTGTAGGAAATGCTTTTACTGATAGGATTTCTAAATTACTTCTAAATGTTTGCATTCTGCTATTACATTTCAGGAAAGTATTTCTTCTTATGCAGGCATCTTAATAGGAAGAAGATCTTTCTGAATTTGAATTTGCTTAGAAAAAGTGTAATACTTATATGAGGAATTTCTATTATGATTAGAAATTAAAATATGAAAGTCACATAAAACATAAAACCATGAATAACCTGACACTTAATATACTAAATTAATATGTTCAATTACTGTTATTTGGAAAAAAGTTATTTTTTTTACTGTTAAAAGGAAAAAAAGTTATCTTAGCATAGAAGACAATGCTCATAGATATATACACTGAAATCTTTAATGTGTTCTTACCTGTGTATTAATTTTTTTATGGAAAATATTTTGGTTCACTTGAAACTATCAGCTAAGTGTAGTGGTGGCTTTTTCATTCTACAGTATTTCTTCAGTTATTAGAATGTACAAGGAAAAACTGTAATAGGTACTTTAACTCTTTGTGGTTTACAGTCTACAAGTGTGACTCAGGATTTGTTGCAGATTGGATTCCATCCGAAGCCTAAAATAGAGTTTAGTATGTGGATGCATTGAGTGTCCTTGGGATCAGTGTCTGTGCCATAGAGGGGAATAAATGAAGCAGATTGGACAGAGAAAAAAGTCAAGTTGTCATTCAGGTCCAGTGAAATCCTTGATTAACCTTGCTATGAATGTAGGAGCAGTGTCTCTTCAGTGTTGTTCTGAGTTAAACAGATTTTTCAGGCCTTTGTGTGAAAAGGATCTGTCATTGGATGTGGGCTGCCATAGGAAAATGCATAATCTTGGGCAAAGCTGCTCAGGCACTCCCAGCAGCTGGGGCAGTGAGTACTTCATTAAGCAGAATCAGTACATCACAGTGCTCGTCACAGGAATATTCTCTTGAGTCTGGTTTGGTTTCTTTCCCTATTTCTTATTTATCCATGTGCCTCTGGGTTAAGTTATATCACCTTTCTTCTTCTCTGATTAAGGGTAAGAGGCTTGATTAAATGGTTTTAAAGATTTATTGAGATTCTTTAAAAATAAGTACTTTTAGGAAATACAGGTGTAAGATGTCATAGATTTTATGTGTGTGAACTATGATATTAATCAGTAAAAATTAAAAAAAAATTGATTTTCTCTTTTGCATTTCCATATATATGATTTCCTCTTTGGTTGTCTTAAGACATTTAATCTGCCTCAGGTAGAGTGAGAGAATTGAGAGGGCAGAAATAATAACAATATGATATTTGCGTTCAGATTTTCATTTATTTATGAAATATTTATTGAGTGCCTGCTGTATCCCAGGCAGTGTTATATAGACTCTGAAGAAAATAGAATTTTGCAGGAGAAAAAAAGGGCTTGACAGTCAGGCATTGCCAGCAGTTGAACCATTTCTATAGTTCTATGGGTTATCAAGAACCAAGCTTGAAATAATGAAGTTATAGGTTTCCTCCATAATGTAGACAAGACTTCACACGTTTTTGTAATCTGAAAAAACTACTTGTGTATTTCTAAGTTGACACCTGAACCTTCAAATGATAAGTTTAATAATTGCAGAGAATATAATTTGGGTGTTTAGTGTATTGACATTTAAAAATGAAGTGGTTGCATTGCTTTTTAAAAAAATGTATCCAGTGGTGGATGAGTTATGAAGGACTGAAAAAGATTATATCACTTTTTAAGTATTTTGCTTAGAATAACTGCAATGATTATTTAGCATTCTTTGTTTTACAGTTTTTACCAAATACTGAGCAGGTTAAAACAAAGACTTATTAAATACATGCAGTATATAATAAAGAATCATAATGTAATCAACAGCCGTGTACCTACCACCTTCTTAAAGAAAATATTATTTTGATGATCTCCCATGGGATCTACTCAGATCTTAATTTTGAATCTCCCATTCACTATTTCTTTGCTTTTCTTTTGAGTTTTGCCACACACATTTCTACTCCTAAATAAAACACTGGTTAATTTCATCCACTTTCTGCTCTTTATATTAAAAAAAAATTGTATCCAGTGGAGTCTAAATGCCTTAGCAGTTTGGTACTTGTCATTACTCCTTTAATAACATGTCTAGGTGTAAGATGCTTATGTTGTAACACTCAGTATTTCTGATGTAGAAGACACCGTTAAGTTTCCTGTTTGTGATTCCTGCCAGAAGTTGTTGCTGTTGTGTTGGCAGTGATGGAGGTCATGTTGCCTGGGTTCCTGCCCACTGCTGGCAGATTGACTACTTCTCGGACCTATTAGTGTTATCTATCTGCTATTGACACTTTTTCAGGTTATAGTGTTGTTGGACTAGTCCAATCAGCCAACTTTACTACACCATTGTGAACCTTGAAACTAATCCGTGACGTGTTCAGCCTGTGGGACCATTTGTATCCTGATTTGGGTATGCCTTTGATTCCAAAAACACTCAGCAGTTAGCTATTTGTTACATTCTCTACCATCAGTGGGAATCTAATATTGTTGAGTAAAATTGATAAAAAATTTTTTTAACCTTCTCTCATTTCCTCTTGGTTCTTAGTAAACAGTTTGGCCACTCAAACGTGATGCCCCCCCAAAAGGGAGCAGGCTGCCTAAAAAAGGGTCTTAGGGAATTCAAATTTAATTGTGATTTAACTGCTTGAGTTCTTTTACTGGAATGAGTGAGTCTTGAACACACTGATGCTGTCTCCTACATGGGTCAAATTAGGGGTAGGGAGCTTTAATTTTATTTTAAAAAAATTTTAATTTAATTTTTTGAAAAATGCCCTTGTTTATCTTGTACTATCTCTTATAGATGAAGGGTTTGGGTATGAAGAGGAAATTCTTACCAACTATTATAAGTATCTTAAATTTAACCTAGTGTTGGGTCTGCTGACATCCTCCAAATGGCTCTGAATGGTTTGATAATCATTTCCCTTAATGTCTTTTGTAAACAGCAAGGGATGCCATCTCCAACTGTTATGCAAAGCATCTTGCAAAGGTGCCTCTTATGCAAAGCATCTGTCATTACCTCCAGATGTCTTGTCCACCCCCATTTCTGTAGCTATTGCTTAGTCATTCCATGAAATGGACAAATGCCGCCTGGCTGTTACGTGGACAAACAGGATAAATTGGACTAACTTTTCTCAGACATGCTCTCTAAAAAACAAGGACTTTAGGCTCGGCGCCTGTGGCTCAGTGGGCTGGGGCGCCAGCCATGTACACCTGAGCTGGCGGGTTCGAATCCAGCCCCAGGGCCTGCCAAACAACAATGACGGCTGCAACCAAAAAAAAAAAAAATGGCTGGGCGTTGTGGCGGGCGCCTGTAGTCCCAGCTACTTGGGAGGCAGAGGCAAGAGACTCGCTTGAGCCCAGGAATTGGAGGTTGCTGTGAGCTGTGATGCCACGGTACTCTACCCAGGGTGACAGCTTGAGGCTCTGTCTCAAAAAAAAAAAAAAAACAAGGACTTTATTCAAACTGAAATGGGACCTATTGGAAAGCCTCATTTGAAGTACTGTCAAACTGTGCCATTTAGATCCCACTAGTGGAACTCCCAACAATTGTAAACTACACTTTTCTTTCCCAGGGCACCTTATTCCTGGCCCCTTAGTTCTCATGTGGAAGCCAGGTATTAACTTGCCTCCTTACCAGAAACATAATTTATACAGTAATGGTGGATATAAGAGACCTTTAGGTGTTTAACGAACTATCATATAGATTTGGAATGATTGCAAAGATCTCTCCAAAATGAGGCTCACTTGGATTACTTGGTGGAACTTCCTGGAAAGGCTGACTGATTCGTAAGCAGTTATCTCTAGGGTGGAGTCATTCTTGGCTTGAGTTGAAGTGATCAATGATACTACTTCATCTCTAGAAGCTGTTCTGGTCAGCAGCAGGTCACTGGTTAGAGTTGTCATGGATGACAGAATTGCCTTAGACCTCCTCTTGGGCCAGGCACATGGTAAGGTGGTTTCTGTGTAATTACTAGTAACATCTTACAATACCTGCATCGATGCTTTGGTCTAAGTGGAAAGATAACACAGAAACACAAGGAAAAAAGCCACTTAGAGTACTATGGTAGGTTCTGATGGTATATAGATTTCTTCAGCTGATTGGTCCAAGACCCTTGAGGACCTGGTGGAGGTCAGTACTGTAGATTGGCATCATCTTGCTGCTTAGCCAGCTATAATGTATAAGGCAAATTAAATAAATTTGGCCCTTTCTTTGTTGACAGGATTAATCAGCTTGATAGAGTGATATGCTTATAGAAAAATTCACCAGGAGCCTGAAACATTGAGGAAACAAGGGGTACATAGTATTAGGAGTTAATTTTCCATGGGCCTCTTCCATTTCCACATGTTTTACAAGCAGAGGCACTGACTACCTTTGTTTTGGACTATCCTTTCAAGAATTCCTTTACAGTGAGCAGCCTTGGAAAATAGACATAGCGTTTCCTTCTGGAAAAAAGGGTAGGAATGTTTGCTGTACAGCTTGATAGTATCTCTCTCTAGCACAAAGGTTCAGGCATGCTCAGTGTGTATAGAAGATTCAGGCTTTCTAAACTCCTGCTTTTTCTCCTGTAAAAAGAGATATCCATTTAGTTTCATCCACATTACAGCCATAACACGTGGGATAAGGGGTATTTATGCAAGTATGCTGTTCATGCTGCTTGTTGGGATGTGACTGATAAAGCCATTTGTCTTTGAAGCCACAGTCTGATATCTTCTGCTTTCATTCATAAAAAGGTGGTAGACTACCTTGTTACCTTACAAGTAGGGCAGAGTCTTAGGCTCTTTTCAGGTGTTCTCTCTGGAATATTCATTGGGGGCCTTATATCCCCAAGTGAACAAAGAGTCATTTGAGAAATATCAGTAAAAATTGCGTATGCATATACCCTTCAGCCTAGCAATTCAATATTCCATTTAAATGTATATTACCCTAAGGGGAGGGAATCACAAAATGCTACCCTTGGGTCATATCTGGCTCACTGCTTGTTTCTTGTTAATAAAGTTTTATTGTAACATAGCTACACCCATATTTATCTATACTGCCTGTTACTACTTTTGTATTACAAGGCAGAGTTGCAACAGAGGTCTTATGGCCTGGCAAAGCCAAAAATAATTATCTGTCTCTTTGAGAAAAAGTTTGCAGAGCTCTGCTGTAGCCCAGCATTGCTTACTTTAAATATATTTACAAAAGTATGTCAAGATAGATACACAAAGATGTTCAATGCCAGATTCTTAATGATAGTATAAACCGCGCGCCCCCCCCCCAACAAAGCAATAATACTCTAACAATTAAAAAGTGGAAACAATCTCAGGAAATGTGAGATGTTCTAAATTTTTTTGCCTGAATGTTGTTTGTTCTATAGATTGTCAGAAGTCATCCTTTGCACTAAACTTCTCCCAGTGAGTTATATGCTTACACTTAAGTATACATAAAACACACTCCTCCACAGTCCTGCTATATAACTCACTGGGAGAAGGGGTGTCAGATAATTCCATCTGGGAAAGCAGGCAAGGGACCGCATATTAATTTGGCAAGTCTTTTTGCATCACAAGCAAGGGAGTGTAAGAGTCACCTAGTAAAGGTTTAAAGTATTGGCATTTTTAGTAAGTAGTATTAAAGTGTTTCATAAGTCTTTTGGTCAGTACTAGTATTTTGCTCATTGTTTTTTCATGTAAATATAATGTCCACATGTTTCTAAACAACATATTAGTTATTTAATTCTTTAGGTTAAACATAGGAATTAAATTTCTTTATTGACGAAGTCTTACAAACTTTTAAAAATCTAGTCATATTGAACATTCAAAAACTTCCCACGTAGCCGGGCGTTGTGGTAGTAGTCCGAGGTACTTGGGAGGTGGAGGCAAGAGAATCGCCTAAGCCCAGGAGTTGGAGGTTGCTGTGAGTTGTGTGATGCCATAGCACTCTACTAAGGGCGATAAAGTGAGACTCTGTCTCTACAAAAAGAGAACATTATATAAATTTTAGACACCGAAAAATTTGTTGTTTAACCTTTCAGGTTGAAGGTATTATGTAACATTATACACACTTCAGTCTTTGATATATACAAAGAGAATTTTCTAGGGAAAACCCTGATAGGTCCCCCAAATCAATTTTTCAAAGGACATCAGAACATATGTGCAGAAGGCCTCACCTAGGGCTTGCATAGAGAACTAGTAAATAGAATTTATCTGTGATGAACATTAATAACATCCAAGTGTTCATATGTATCAAAACATCTAAGATTTGCAGAGTGTCAACTGTGTTCCTGGCACAGGAACAAATATGTTCCTTGTGACAAATATACTGCTAAGCATTTCAAATGTATTATCATGTTTTTATTCCCAGTAAAGATCAGAAAACTAAGAGACAGAAACTTGAGTAATTTTTCAAACACCAGGTAATAAGAAATCAGTAAAACTTAAGCTCAGATCCCATGTACTTGACCATTAGCGTCCTTATTTTATAGAGTTGGAAAAAATATGTATAAATAATTAAATCTCACCTTTGTAATTCACTAACTGGGTGGTCTGTGTGCTCTTTGAGGCCCTTGTTATGGTCTACAGAATAGACTTTAAAATGTGTATCAAACAGAGCTGCTGTGAAGGTTAAATGACACTACATTATACTTCTCCTGATACACAGTCTGATACACAGTGCATTTCAAAGGTTCATTAGTCTATAAAATGGTTCATGGGAAAACAAAGGTTTGCTATCACCTGCATGAGTGGACCCTCCCTGACCAACCCGTAATTCATAGTCACTGAACCTTGTTCAACACCATCATTTAACTTACCTTAATTTGTAAATATATGCACTTTTTCTTGGTAAAGTATCTTCTGCTTTCCCCTCTGTAATGAAAAAGGAACTAATTTGTGATAATCAGTAATAATTGCTAGTAGCTATAATGAACATAGATGACTTATATAACATAGTTTCGAGAATAGAGAAGAATGAAAGCTATGTGTGAACCTGTCACCTGCCAAACATCTACTGAAAAATTACTATGAGCCAGGGATTTAGGACTACCCCTGTGGTATGTTTACTCAGAAAACCAGGTCTTCTTTTTCTGATTAATTTTCTCGGTTCAAAACCAAGCTCTGTATTTTGACTCAGACATAAGCTTATATCCACGGAAGACACGCAGTAAATATTTGAAGAAAATAAGGGAATAAAAATATATACAACAATCAAAAAGAAAAGATAAAATGAAAGATTCAGCTTACTGCCTGAGAAATGTTTCAAGTTAAATTTTGAAAATGAACAATAATATAAATGCAGCCATTAAAGAAAATCATTTTACCATTTTTATTTTTGTTTTTCTAATTCTCTTTACATGAAAAAATTGGTAGGAAATGTAAAAGTTGAAAATTGACATCTTCTTTAAGTAAATTTCTTTCCATTTGCTTCTAAAAAAAATAATATGCAGCACTTATAAGGGAAAGCAGCTGATTTGTAGAGTAAGGCTTTTACTTAAACGTTAAATAAAGAGCTTACAACTTAAAAGCAGTATTTGCAACTTTTCAAATCGTACCAAAATGAAATCCAATTGAACCACAAAAAGGAGGCATGTTCTGGACTATTGAATATTTTGTCAGTACCGTGATCATCTCTGTAGAAGATAAAAATTTTCATAATAGCCAACAGCCCAAGGATTGATCTGAGAATAGTCGAAAAGATGAAAATGAAAGAATGTAACTGCAAAGACACGTAAAATCTCAACAACAGAGCACCATAGTGATCAGGTTGCACTTAAAGTAATGGATCTCAGGAAGCCTGATTATATTCAATTTAGATTTCTTTGAGTAACTCAAAGGAGTCCATATATTTTGTTTATCTTCTGCAGAAACTTCTGAGTAGATGAAGAAATCGATGAATAAAAAAGGCAAGGATTTGTCTAGGATTGTGAGGTCAGTGCCTGAGATTAAGTGCTTATTTTATTAAATTACATTGGTGATAATGATAATCTTTGATAAAAGGAGATTGTTTTTGTTTTTGAGATGGAGACAGGGTCTCACTCTGTCACCTGGACTGGACTGCAATGGTAAAATCATCGTTCACTGCAACCTCAAACTCCCCAAGTGATGCTCCTATCTCTGCCAGCTAGGATAACAGGCACTCACCAGCATGTCTGGCTAAATTTTTATTTTTGTAGAGACAGCTCTCACTATGTTGCCTAGGCTGGTTCCTAACTCCTGGCCCCAAGCAATCCTCTCATCTCAGCATCCCAAAGTACTGGGATTACAGGTGTAAGCCACCAAATCTGGCAAAAAGAGGATTTAAATCTTGCACATAAAATCAAATTAGGCTATGTACATAAAAATTACAGAAGATACAAATAAGAAAAGAAGCATTATATCTGTGAGGAAAATCAGGCATTTTTGTTAACAAACAGAACACAATCAATTTTCTCATTATCCTTTGATGGCATTTAATTTATAAAGACATTTCATTAAATTATCTATTTCATATTATAAAGCTAAGAAACATTTATTTAAAAGATAGATAAATACAGATAAGCAAAACCATGAAAATAAAAATGACCCACAGAAGAGACTGAAGAAATATTTCAAGAAATTAAAGGAGAGGAGGCTCGGTGCTTGTAGCTCAGCGGCTAGGGTGTCAGCCACATGCACCGGGGCTGGTGGGTTCGAACCGAGCCTGGGCCTGCCAAAACAACAATGACAACCACAACAGCAACAGAAAAAAGAAAAAGAAAGAAAGAAATTAAAGGAGTAAAAATATTTGGAACAATCAAAAAGAATGTATGTTGCATACAAGGAAGAAATATAAAATAGATATCAGATTTAGCTTAATGTTTGAGCTTAAGAGAGAGCCAGTCCTAAAAATTATATCAAGTAGTTTAAGTAATAGATACCATCATGTCAGACTTCATCTCCCAGCACCCCTGGACTTTCTTCCCACCAAACATACTGGCCTTCTTATTTTTCTTTGAGCATTCCTAATGGGGACTATTTCCCCTCCTTTATAAAGAGTTATACATATAAAGATATAAAAAGATGTACTGGAGAATGTAACTGGGAGATATGATCTTTGGGTTGATACTTGAAAATAAAAAAATAAAAAAAAAATAAACCATCTAGAGAAAAAAGGAAAAAAAAAAAACACTCGGGTTAGAGATAACAGCAAGTGAAAAGACCTTGAAAGTCCAAAAAACCCCTAAAGAGTTAGATGGTATGAAGGCAAATAAAGCCCAATATACGTATGACTTGATCTTAGTGTGGGAGGCAGAGGGTGGTGTAAGAAGAAGTTGGAGAAGGAGGGATGGTCTTGTTGGCCATGAGTTTTATTTCAAGAGCAATGGGAGGCTGTTAGATTTGAGAGCTGGAATGTGAAGGTCAACATCAACATCTGACAGTTGACAAGTACAGCTGACCCTTGTCCAATATTAAATGAACTTTAAGAGGCAATCTCTTACTGGCAAGGTATTTCCTAACTTCAGGACGAAGATTCCTTGGATCCAACCCAGAAAAAAATGGTTCTTACAATCCAGGCCTTTTTGTTGTACAATAAAAAGTCCACTAGCTGGTTGGTGTTTATCTTTTCCCTTCAAAGCTCAGGGGTTACCAGCTTTATACATAAGGACAGTTCTAGTCATGAACCTGACGGCATTTGCACAAAATAATAGAGTTATCCTGTTCCTTCCTGCCTCAAATCCTGTTCCATGCTTCTCTTCCTCACTAATAAATGTCCTTTGTGGATTCTTTCTTTTTTTCCAAGATAGGGTACTTTCATCTGCATTAAAAGCCTATTCGAGCAGATACCTGTTTTCAATGGTTTTCTTAGAGCTGTCTAGGAATTTGTTTGCTGCTGCCTCTTAGTCAAGACAAGCCACTTCCATCATCTGGACGTGTTGTAGCCAATCTCTTTCTGCAATTATCAAACCATTCTCTTCCGGTATTAAATTCTCCAGCTTTAGTTCTTTCACCATCCTTTTGCTTAAATTCTCATACAATGATTGTGCCTTTTTCCAAATTATCTTACAATCTATGAGTATGACTTTCTTATAGAAATTCTGCATTCAGTGAATGATACAAAAAAATTCACAAAAAGTGCAAGATTTTCACACTGGCTGGCATAGCTGCAACCATGGCTTCACAAATTTTCTTTTATTTATAGTGATTGATTGATTGATTGATTGCAGTAGTTCTTAACCTGGATTCCTTTATTTTGAAGCGGTGAAATGGTGCAACTGGAGCTGCCGAGCTCATTCAAGCAACTCAGCTCCTTAGAATGTCATGACTTTTCTCTGCATCTTGGAAACACTTCCAGTATCACTAGTGGCACTTGTACAACGCCTGTGGTATTAGTCAAGGTTTATGGTATTGCACTAAAGGTGACAGAAAATACACAAGAATCCCAAGCAATCACTTTTTACAGCAATATGCAATTTACTGAGAAGACAAATTGCTCACCTGGAAATGATTAGCATCCCAAAGCAGATGCTTACAATGCTTAAATCCACTGTAATAGCAATCAGAAGTGGCTGTGCAATCATTACAATAGTACCTTATATACTGCAGTAAATGTGCAGTTATGACGAAATACGGCCAGTTTACATTTGTTTACCTCATTCTTCACTGCAGATGGTACCATGTATGGTCTGTGTTTCTGTGGAAGTTTTGATAAAGTTTAACTTTTTTTTTAATTGTTGGGGATTCGTTGGGGGTACAAGAAACCATGTTACACTGGTTGCATTTGTTGGGTAAAGTCCCTCTTACAATCGTGTTTTGCCCCCAAAAGGTGTGGCACACACCAAGACCCCAAGACCCCACCCCCATCGCTTCTTCCCTCTCTCTGCTCTTCCTTTCCCCACCCCTCCCTCATTCTTTCTCTCTCTGCTCTCCCCTTCCCTCACCCCCACCGTGTGAATAATTGGCACTAATTGTCCTCATATCAAACTTGAGTACATGGGATTCATGCTTCTCCATTCTTGAGATGCTTTACTAAGAAAAATGTGTTCCACTTCCATCCAGGTTAATACAAAGGCTGTAAAGTCTCCATTTTTTTTAATGGCTGAATAGTATTCCATAGTGTACATATACCATAGCTTGTTAATCCATTCCTGGATTGGTGGGCATTTAGGTTGTTTCCA
>CAUYON010048303.1:0-10592 GCA_963573935.1 Arctocebus calabarensis
ATTTTACCTGCTGTATTACCCTAAGAATGTTTTGTAACAATCTAAACAGCAGGGCCATCATAAAGAGACCAGAGCACAGAACTGAGCCCTTGCTAACTAGTGCCTTTAAAAAAAAAAAACAAAATAGGTTCGGCGCCTGGGGCTCAATGGGCTAAGGCGCCAGCCCGGTACACCTGAGCTGGCGGTTTTGAATCCAACACGGCCCGCCAAACAAGGACGGCTGCAACCAAAAAAAAAATGGCTGGGCGTTGTGGTGGGTATCTGTAGTCCCAGCTACTTGGGAGGCGGAGGCAAAAGACTCGCTTGAGCCCAGGAATTGGAGGTTGCTGTGAGCTGTGATGCCACAGTACTCTATCCAGGGTGACAGCTTGAGGCTCTGTCTCAAAAAAAAAAATATATATATATATATATACTTGGGTTAAGAGTCTTTGTGATGAGCTAATTTCGAATTTCTTTTGTGGGGTGGGAGATGGGGGTAGCTGGATTGAGCTGTTTGTCAAGCCCCAAAGTACACGCACACAGTTGAAAAAGAGAGAAAGGGCTTGCATTATGGTCACTCTATATTGACATAAGCTAAGTCTTCGACCAAGTGCTATCCAATGGCTGCCTTAAAACTCTGCAAGTGAAGAATAAGCAATTATAAACAGATTTCACAAATAAACACTAGATCAGGATCAGGATCTCATCTGGCAGTCCTTCATACTTCCCATCCAAAAGTCCCAGCTGGGATCTTACTAATTGGGCCTCTTCAGCCACTTTGAGCAACAGGCTAAAAGAAACCTAGTGAGAAAATTTTAAAACTGATAAAAAACATATTGACATGGTGCCTAGCGGGGAAGGGGGTGGGGCACCAACATAGGCCATCTGGATGCTTGCATTTGTGAAAAGTTTTGTTTAGTGGAAATATTCACCTAACTTACAAGCTGTACAAATATTAAGATCAAAAGTCCTGACTTGCACAAGCTATCAGGAAAACCTGCCATACAGGAAACAGACTGTCATCAGGCATCTGTCTAAAGCCAAAATGACGTCGTGTGCACAGCATAGGTTTACCTACTGAGCACTGACAAATCTTTTTGCTTGGTGACTGCCCTTAGCACTTTAGGAGTGTATAATACCCCCAACTTCCATTTCTCAGACAAGAAACATGATATGGAACTAAAATTAATTAGACCTAACTGTTTAGAAATTTGGTGGTTAGACAGCTCAAACTATTTAACAAGTAAAATTATGTAGAAAGCTGGAATTCACTGTGATATAAATAACCCTAGTGTTTACTTGAACGCCAGGAATTCACAGAGATGAAAAAAATGATGTTTTCCTGCTTGTATCAATTTTTTTAACATATGACTATTGTACTGTTAAGTACAATTACTTTTAAAGTATTAAATATTTTTTAAATATGTTCTTATAAATTATTAAAGATTTTCCTAAATATTCTCTTTTGACTGCAAATACTGTTGAATCAATAAATTTTCTCATTAACCAAGAAATAATTTAATAGCAGTCATGGTGATTCACGCCTAATCCTAGCACTGTGGGAGGCTAAAGCAGGAGGAGCACTTGAGCTCAAGAGTTTGAAACCAGCCTAAACAACATAGTGAGACCCAATCTTTACTAAAAATAGAAAAATTAGCCAGAGTCATGGCAGGCACCCCAGTTACACAGGAGGCTGAGGCAGGAGGATCACTTGAACCCAAGAGTTTGAGGTTGCTATGAGTGAGCTAGGCTGATGTTATAGCACTCTAGCCTAAGAGGCTAGCAACAGAATAAGACTCTGTCTCCCAAAGGGAAAAAAAAAATTTAATACCATATACATTTCAATTCCTCTTACTCTTTCCACTTATTATTAAGGTTCCTTTGCATTGGAAGTCTGAACAACAGTGACCATTTTCTTCTTCAAAACAAAACTACTTTTCATCTCTTTATTCAAAATCCATTTAGAACTTGGGAAAATAACTTTCCTTCAAGTCTTCTCTTATTAAATGAACCACACAAACGTTGAGCTTTTCCCCCTTCTATTACTTATTAACAGGTAAAACAAACTGTTTAAGGGTAACACAGTCCCATTAATTAGAAATGCCATTGTAGAAAATAAATGTTACTAATCCACTAAAAGAAATATTTTAAATCACACAGGATTCCTAAAGAATTCCAATCTATTAAAATCAGTCAATAAGCATTTAGCAAGAACTCAGTAATGAGTTCCTATCTACTAGGATGGTTATAATTCTAAAAACAAGAAATAAGCACAATTGAGGATATGTAGAAATTGGAACTTTCATACTTTCCTAGTGGGAATGTAAAATGGTACAACCACTATTGAAAATGGTGGCAATTACAAACTAAAGAAAAAAGCTCAACATACAATTATCATATGATCCAGAAATTTCACTCCTAGGAATATACCCAAAGGAAATGAAAACAGGGACTCACACATTTATACGCCCATGTTCACTATAGCACTATTCAGGATAGTCAAAAGGGGGAAACAATGCATACACCAAGTTTCCATCTGTTGATGAACAAAATGTATATATCCACACAATGAAATTTTACTCAGTCATAAAGTTATGACATTCCGATAATGCCATAACATGACTGAACCTCTAAGACATAGCAAGAAAAAGAAGCCAGAAACAAAAGGACAATATTCAGAATATGCAAATGCAGAAGGTAGATGAGAGGCTTCAGAAGCCAGGGAAGGCAGAAGGTGGAGGGATTGCAAAAAAGTTACAGAGTTTCTGCTTGGGCTAACACACGGTCAGAACTAGATAAGTGGTGATGGCTGCACAAACTAGTCAAGGCAATTAATCTCACTGAAATTATATGATTAAATTCATTTAAATGGCAAATATTAAAATATATTTTAACATGATTTAAAAAATTAATGTGACATATCAACATCGAACTGTATACTTCAAATTATATAGTATGAATTATATAATAAGTGAATTATATCGCAATAAAGCTATTTAAAAAATACTTTAGGGGAGAACGCCACTGGACCTGAGGATACACTTATAATTACAGAACACTTAGATTAATTACAGTTTACAGAGCAAAGCCTATTACTGTCCTAGCCTAAGCAATGTTTAGTTGTGAGGGCAATTTGTAGTGATTTAGTATGTAGTCTGATTATGTCAGACTCTTCTAGTTCTCATTAATAGTTTATAATCTAGCCCAATAACAACAATTCAAAATTAGAAGGATAGCAAACAAACATGTAACAAACAGTATGTCCTAAAAAGTCTACAACTATTTAAAGGGCTTTAGAAGGGCAATTTCTAAATACCAGCAAGACAATGCCTGTTATAGAAGTAATCAGGGATTCGTGCATAAGTCTATTGATCTGAAAGGCAAATCATTCTTATTTATTAAAACAACATTTCTACCAGACCACAAAGGCAATTTTGAGGTTCTCACAGTTGCTGGGAATAGGTAGAGATGGCTTATTCCCACATCTGCTCAGATCTTTTATCCTGTTCTATATCCTGTGTTTCTTTTTAAAGTTTCCACAGGTCGGAATTTTTCCCCAAACCAAGTTAAGTCCCAATATAAAATCCTAAATATAATTTGATACTATGGATTACCAGTGTCCACTTCCATAAGCATAGAAATTAAAGACCTGTCATTACAGAAATTACCAATGCGTGCAAAGGGTGAAAAATAGGTCAAACAATTTGCTGTCAGATTAAAGAATAGATGGAGTATCTAATCATGTGGATTAATGGAATCATAAAAAACCTGAAGGGAAGTCTGGGTTTGGGTTATTCTTCACCTAATTTGGGAGATTTTGCTATAAAAACAAAACATACTCTTATTTACTGTAGGAGACTTGAGTAATCCCTCTGATAAAAGTTCACTGTTACGGCTTAACTCAATTGGAGCATGTTTTTCCAGAAAATTATCAAACTGAAGCATAGTCCAAAAATAGAAGAAAATAAGTGGATTTAAAAACCATTTACTGTGGGAAAAGACTAATTATTAATACTAATTACTAAACCAGAGAGCAACCAGGGTAAAGAAATAATAACAAGAGAAGCTCCAAACATGGAGAAGTGGTTTATAACACTGAAACTTACTGGACTGAGGCTTAAGTTTCTCAATAGTAGAACAAAACAAAACATTACAACATTGACTAACTGAATCCCCAAAGGAATGTGAGGAAAAACAAAGAGAAGCCTGGACAGATGACATGAGAGAAAATTTTGTAATGGTCATGAGCATCCTATGTTTTAAAATCATTAGAAAAGATGACCCTGAAAAGAGCCTAGTATTTTGACTCAGTTGAAGATAACTATTAGCTTCATGATTAAGTCCATTACCTTCAGAAGGCCCATTTTCTCTGGTCTCTGCCCTGTGGTCACGTCCCCAACTTTATCATGGCCATTTTTCCTGGACAATGTGAATTAAATAGTCCTGTGATTGCCACCAGGAAAAATGCAGCAACATTTCACGTACAAAGCAAACAAAATGCTGTCCACATATAAAATGGACAGACTGAGATGCGGGAGGCTTACTTTTAGTTGCCTCCTAGCTATAGCTCTAAACCTACATTTGATAACTGAATCACCCATCCTCTCTAGGTCAATTTCCCTAACCGTAACACTGAGAGATTTCTAGGTATCTCTAATACTTCACATGTAAGTTTAAAAAGTGAAAAAGAAAGAAATCACACAAGAGCTCAGTAAATAACTCTATATTCATATGTGAGCCCCTGAGCCCACGCTCATTACTCCACAGGTAAATATCAAGTTTCCCATAAGCCCAGAATTAGACCAGTTTTATTCGGAGTTATCTCTAAGTAATTAATATGTGAGCAGGAAACAGCATTAGTGATTACGGGAGAGGACGTTTCTAAAGAAAGGCTTGCTACCGGTGACAAGAAGGGGTAGCTGAATGAAAGGAAAAGGATAACCTTAAACCAGATCTCAGGACCAAAGAACACAGAGACCTATGGCTGGTTGGCGTTCAGATAAACAGGCTTAAATACCTCTATTGCTACATTATAGTGGCTCAATGCCTGGTATTTGTAACGATAATCCTTGAACCACCAAGAAAAATTGAAATTATGCTTGCTGTACTCTATCTAGTCACAGTCTTTGACTATCATCATTTACACATTTAAAAAATAAACTTTAGCTATCTTTAAAAAAAAAAAAATCAAACTAATGCCTAAGGGATTATTACTTTGTCAGATGAGAGGGGTCACTATAAATAAAAGGCTATTGTTCTTCAGACAGTGAGTCAGTCATCTTTATACAAAGAGCAGAAATAAAGTAATAAAGTAAGGCCATGAAAGCCCATTCTGTGAACAAACTTCAAGTGCTGTCACTTCCTTTACAGAACAATGAAAAGAATATGATGAAAACTTCTAACAAAACTTTAAAAGACCCAGAACATTTTTGACAATATTTTCTAATATGATATTAGAAAGCAGTGCATCTGGTTAGAATAATAGAATATACAGCCTGAGTAGAATTTGTGGATTTATTTTTTAAGTTTAAAAGTTGGTTATTTTTTTAAATTATGAATACAAAAATCATAAAATAAATTTTTATATCAAAACATTGAATTATATACTGTACTTCAGTGTGCACCACTGGTATTCAATAAATAACTGCTTTACACATTGTTCTATAGAAGAGGAACAGTGTGAGCAGGCAGTTATTCTGGCCAGAAGATCATTTATACAAATCCAGGAAAATTCTGGATTCTTTGATGTTCACAGAATCCTAAGATGTTCTTATTTACTTTACATGAAAACCAACAATAATAATCAAACTGTTTCTTTTGACAGTGTACACATTTTTTTTGTTTCAAAGTCTAAGAACCTTGCCAGTTCGTGTCATAGGGACATCATTACACCAAGTAAATAGATTCACATAAAGGCTTTCCCTTGGGTCCCCAAGTCCCCAAAATACCAGGTCTCTTCAATAGTCTCTAACAGCACTCTTGAAATGGTTGACAGAGCCACTTGCAAGGCAACACAGTGCTGGCAATAAGTTACCAGAAGGTGCTTTTAACTGCAGTTAGTCAAGAGGTTACTTGCCTTTTAGGAAGCACCCCAAATATTCTGAGCCACTTTAATCAACACTTATTCAATGTCCCCTGGGCCAACTGCCTGGAGCTTGATGGAACCAGACTTTAGGTAGACTCCTTCCCTAAGGACAGGCCTTCAGCATACAGAACTAAATTCTGTTTCCTTCCACCTTTCTTAGGCTTAATTCCTTTAATTTGTTTTGTTTTTTGACATACTGAAGGGGAAAAAGATTAAAATAATTCTGGAAAAAGTCTCAAAACATATGACAGATAAGATACCAACAAGCTAAAGACAGGCATTTCTACTCCCTTGCAATGACGATAACTTCTTATATTAAAATACAGACTGTCTTTCGGGGAAGCCTTATATGTAAATTTTAGTGAGCTAGAATATACTCATTTAGGAAAAAAAACAAAAAAGCCACACACTTAAAAAGAAAACTTTATGAGATAAGAAAAGCCGAGTTTGGTCTACCCTTGGTTTAGCCTTTTGGAGTATCATGATAGCCAGCTAACCTCTCCATCATCACCTCTGGAGAAATCCACCAGTGTTGCACACTGCTACAGTGTGATGGGGCTGGATTCAAATGAGACTCTCATCTTCAGATGTTTTGGGTTTTTCAGTAAAAGCTATCAAGAAGCAAAATATTGGGCAGCGCCTGTGGCTCATCGAGTAGGGCGCTGGCCCCATATGCTAAAGGTGGCAGGTTCAAACCCAGCCTCAACTGAACTGCAAAACAGAAAAATAGCCAGGCGCTGTGGTGGGCGCCTGTAGTCCCAGCTACTCGGGAGGCAGAAGCAAGAGAACCGCCTAAGCCCAGGAGTTGGAGGGTGCTATGAGCTGACACCACGGCACTCTACCGTGGGTGATAAAGTGAGACTCTGTCTCTACCAAAAAAAAAAAAAAAGAAGCAAAATATTATTTAGTAATTTGCACATCTGATTACAGTTCTTAGAAAAAGCTTTTTCCAAGGTTAACTGATGAACACCTCCCCGTTACACTAAGCAGTCATAGTCCTTCCATTCGATTTCCAGTCCAAAGAGATTCTATTACTTCCCATGGCCTCATGGGGAACACCCGTAAGATTATATCATCAGTACTTACATTCAAAGCATTCTTTGCAGCTTCTGCTTCTGAGCGACTGTCAAAACTGACAAAGCCTACAGGCTGAGGAAAGAAAGAGAAATATGAAGATGTCTATTTTTCTGAGTCAAAGGTAATGTCAAACTGAAGAGCTAAGATAAGGAAATGACCACAGGCAACGGATAGAAACAAGAAAGCCAGTCCCAAAGAATGACTCAGTGGACTTAGCCAAATTTCTAGCGCGAATCACAGGGATGGTGAGGGTAGTTCTTCAAGGGCACAGCTGGGGATTTAGAAAATCACAAAAAAATCTAGAAGTGGCTGGAAGGTGAATAGCAGTGAACAAGGGAATAGAAGAAAACTTGGGTTGGAGAGGCTTTACTTTCCTAAATCAAATTCACTGTACCTCAGTTTCTTCATCTTTTAAAATGGAAAGAGAACCGAGTCACCTTTTGGTACACTGTAAGTGCAAGGAATACAATGACACAATGACAAAACCCCTGTACTCTCACTATATGACCAAAATTATGAACTAAACATTTCTGACTGAAATCCCCAGGCATGTCTTTAAAAATCCTGTTTAATTAGGCATATAAAGCACTATGTTCCAAGTAAACAGAAGAAGAGGGGTCTTAATCCCTTTGGACTCTATTATAATCTTTCAACCCAGAAGTGGGCCTGCAACATAGGTTATTTCTGATGAGCCAGAAAGATGAAAAGTGATTGGGAAGGTGAGCATGCCAAGTGTTCTGCTTTAAAAAATAGAAGGAAAAAAAAAAAAAGCTTATAGTTAAAATCTCGAAGCTTGTAGGACTATTAAAGCCACTGATCACCACTTCCATTCTCTACCTTCTAAGCTCCATTATAGACTTGGGACTCTGCCTGTTTCGGGATTTGACAAACAGCATGATTCTTCACCATCTGATACAATATTCACATAGACTGTAAAAGTGTTATCTGTTTAACCTCATAAAAAGAGGAGAGAATTGGGAATAAAAGTGAATTTGGATAATAAACCATCATTTCTTTTGAACATACAAATCAGTCTCTATGCACTTTGCTGGATGCACTGTGTTTGCCATCCTCTGGGACACTCTTAGAAATTCTAGCTGAAGACTATGGAATTAAGGATCATTTTCCTGTGCTAAATTCCTAATTGATCTCACCCTTAATTTTAAAGTCACATTAAAAAAAACCCAAATCCTAATGGGAATAAAAAGAATGTTGAGTCCTGGTAACACTTCTGAAGAAAGCCAAAAAGTGATCTTCTATATGCAAGTTTAAAATTCTTACCTGCTTAGATGTGAGTTTTATAAGAGAACCCTCATAGCCCTGAAAAGAAAGGAAAAAGAAAAAGTTTAGCCAAGTAAGAGCATTAGAAAAAAAGGTTAACTGCAGTACAATATTGCTCAAGTAAAAATAAATGCTTAATAACTATCAACTCTCTGCTCCAGCTCTTCTCACAAATGCTTCTAAAGTAAATGGGAATGTGAACAGCATACTGCATGTGCACACATGTGCCTGTTTGCTTTCCAGAGGCCTAAGAAAAATAAATCAAGCCTGAAATCCATGCATTTATCTGTTTCTCTTCCTTGTATTTTTTTCATGAAATTATGCAATGATAGAAAAATGGGTGTTTCTGTCAACAGCAAGTCATTTTGATTTCTAATTTAGCTAAGAATAAGCATTTTCATAAAACTCAGTGAGGGAAGGGGGTAAATAAGGTCAGAGCATTTGTTGACTTGGTTATACATCTGCTATAGAATAAAACCAATAAAACATTAAGAACATAACAGGTATAACTTATTGATCAAATCTGCAAGACTTCCAGAAAAGGTTAAGCAGGCAGTGATAGTGAATTTTACGGAATTCTTTTGCTTACGTATTGAAGCAGCCAATTTTCGTGCTCAAACTCTGATTGGGATGTGCAAAAATCCTGCTGGGTTTTTACTCCAGCTCATCCTCAAGGGTAGAAATACTCCCTTTTCATGCCCTCTCTTCACCCGTCCTGGCTCCTCAGGATAAGGATAACAAAATGTGTTTATTTCCTAAAATAATCAATAGCTCGTGGCTAGCACTGACGGATTACACAAGAGGGGAAAAAAACACCACTTGACATGATTGACCACGTACACATATCAGTGAAGAGACAGATCTGCAGACTAGGGTCAGCCTCCAGGGACTGTAATTAAAAGAGGGTTGTTAGGAATGTACCAAGGTCCTGACTTGAGCACTGGGGTTTCTGGGCAGGATGTTGAGATTGATTCATCCTCCCATTTCACCAGCAGAGAACTATGTTACCAATTAGCTACTATAAACATTTTACCTCAAAGGCCTTGAGCTCTTACAGCCAGAGAGGTCATGATTCATAGCCTTGCCTCTTCCTTATTTCAAGGTGCTTTCTTCTGAAAAACCTGCAGGTTTAAACACCCTGAAGGCCTCGAAGGCAAAGGACAAAAGGATATTTCACTCAAATGAAACACCACTGGTAGGGATACACTGTATTCTCAAGTCACAAACAGAGAAGCAATTTAATAATAGTTCAAAACAGGGATGGGAGAGTCAGATTGCTGGGGTTTGAATCCTGGTTCTGCCTTTTATAGTATTAGTGTGTAAATGTGAGCACAATTCATTCAGTTGTTCCAAGTTCCATTTTCCTCATTTGAAAAAATGAGACCAACACACTTTAATGGACTGTGACAATAGTTAAAGGAGATGATTTATTTAAGGGGCTTGCTGACTGAATCTCTTTCTCTCTATACATACAAAAACTTACACTTTGCCATTAAGAAACTCAATTAGCTTAAACACCTCATGAAAGAACAAAAAAACTATCTCTTTTATAAAACTGCAACCGTACAGAAGAAACAAAGGAAATTCTATAAAAGCTGGCACTCTCTCCACAACTTTCTTTTCCTTTCCCACTTCCTCTTAGCTGAACTCAGGTCTGCCTAACCTCTGTTTCCCTCTGTGCTGCCGTTATTGTTGCTGCATTAAGCAGATGGCTGTCAGGTAGAATTATGTCCATTATTACATGGCACACCAGCTAGACCAAGTTATCTTTGTTGGTTGTTAACTGGCTGCCTCCTCAATCTTCCTCTTCTCCAACCCAGGGCTCTTAGCTGTCACATCCGATTCCCTCTTCCCTAAGAAGCTAAAGTCTGTTCCTTGACCTATTCCTTCTCCCTCCCTTGATGAATTCCACGCTTCAACAAGGATGTACCTTTAACCAGTAATCAAGGCTCTGCACCTGTGGCTCAATGGGCTAAGGTGCCAGCCACGTACACCTGAGCTGGCGGGTTCGAGTCCAGCCTGGGCCTGACAAATAACAACTGACGGCTGCAATAAAAAAATGGCCAGGTGTTGTGGTGTGCGCCTGTAGTCCCAGCTACTTGGGAGGCGGAGGCAAGACACTCACTTGACCCCAGGAATTGGAGGTTGCTGTGAGCTGTGATGCACAGCA
>CAUYON010048304.1:0-33698 GCA_963573935.1 Arctocebus calabarensis
AAAAAAAAAAAAGTAAAGAAAAATCACATTGAGTAACTTCAGTATGAATGAGTGAAAGTGTGTAGAGCCACTCTTCACCCTCCACCCCTTTGTGGTTTATTCCCGAACTTTCCCAGTCTCAGAAACAGAAAATAACTGGTATAATTACCTTTTGGAAACTGAGCCTTACATTTTTTAAAGGGGGAAATGAGTTTTCCCCAAATCACACAGTGTATGTAATGTTTGATAGCAATACAATGCTGTTGTAACCCCTTGAGAGGATTATATCTCTTCTGGCAACCGTGTACAGAATGTAAAACTGTCTTACCATGAATAGAAATAAATGCTATATTTCTAAACGTGTGTTGCACTTTTTTTCTCTCTCCACCTTCTTTAGCTTTGAGTAAGCTGAATTCTGTCTTATCACAAACAAGGATTGCTTTGTTTTTCATTTCAATGACATGGTTAGACTTTATTGGACTGGAACAACTGGGAAACAAGAGCATGAACCCACTGGTCTATTTTTTCTTTTTTTTTTTTTAAGCCTAGTTTTTTTGGACTGTGGCCCTGTGGACTTTGCTTTGAGCGAAGTCATAAACTTCTGTTATTTTACAGATGAATTCAGGCAATTATGTATAATTAGCAGTATAGGCCGGCCTGGCTCAGCATTCTCTGTGTAGATTCTTCTTACCTGGCTAGGTGGATTTCATTCCAAAAGGAAATTTGCAGGCTGGCACCTTCACGGTCATCTAGCTGTCTGTGCTCACACGCTGGCCCTTTCTCTTTGTTGTTGCATTAAGTTTCGCCCTTACAGAGAGTATTAGGGGTGATCTTGACAGAGAATCAGCAAATACAAATATGTATGTTGGAGTGACTGTCTTTTTTTTCCAGAAAGAGGAATTCCTTTCTCTTTTCTTTTTTATTGGGGGAGGGGGGGTATATTCATTATGGCTTGAATTAATAAATCCATTTTATAAGCCTACTTCTCAGAAAAGTTGACAGATCAGCTCCTAGCTGCTTTGTTTGTACACTGATAAAATGCGTTTTTCTAAGAGCATTGCAAAAACAATGATGCCATATCAATCAGAACTGCTGTCTTGTAAGTCTGATTTATGCAGCTGGTTTTCTGTTTTTAAAATTCGTTTATTTTACATTTTTTTAATTTCAGGTTAATGTGAAAGGTACAAACAACTAGGTTACAATGTTTACATTTGTTAGGCAGAGACCTCTTGTACACAGCTAATTTTCAAGCTGCTTAAGGAGTTGGCCGAGTTACTGAAACCACTGTTTTGGAAAGCTCAGATTTAGCCTATGCTCCTTAGAGCTCCTTTTCTGTTTGCCCTCCCTAGCGTTATTTCATACCCAATTTAGCAATACTGTGTCCAGAATTTAGGTTTCTTGAGTCTTCTGTTAGTGTAATGAGATATCCAGGGTAGGCAGGATTTGGTAGAAAAATCATGTTTGATAAGTAAGACCTTTCATCTAACCCTGGCATAGATTCCTCAACTGAGCCTCAAGGTTGCCCTATTTTTATTTTAGATTATGTCTGGTCTTGTTTACAGACAGCAGTGTCTAGGAATGCCAAAGGTTTCTAAAATATCAGGCCGCAGCCTGGGATTGGATGAGCAGCCATGTGAGAAGCAGTAAATATCCCCAGAGCACAGAGTAAATAGTCCTGGATGACAGTTGGGTGCAAAGAACGGTTTCAAGGAAAGTTTCCCTGTATCAACAGACTTTCCAAGACAGACACTTTTGTCTTGATGATTTGCGTGAGCTCCTCAGTATCTGTGCTGCATGTGGGCCACTCTGTTAATATCTTACTATACACCATGAGGGTTGCCAGTTTCCTGCGATTTCAAATAATACAGTGTGGTTATGAAGACTGTCTCTTGGACAAAGCGGCTCTCAGTCTCTGATTCTGACGTAAATTACTTTCTGACAGGATGGAGTAGGTTGTGATGGGAAGTAGGGGTAGGGATCTGGGATCGACCCTGTAATTTAGGGGCCCTAATAAGCTGTGTGTGCTTGCATTTGTTTTTTAACTCTTGTTCCCAGTGGATTAATACTGGCTTTTATTTTTATTCTTTTGAATAATGGTTAAGATAATGGGATAGAGAGTCATAAGATATTTTCTAATGGTGACCTTAAGCACTCACTTGCTTTTCAGTCTTTGACACTTCTCAGATTCTCGTTTATCTCATTTATGGTGCAATTACAGAACAACCCCAAAATGTGTATGAAAACTTGCAGGTACACTTTCAGGGCAGTGATGAAAACAAATACCTATATGCTTATTGTCCAGGTCAACAAAAACAACATGGCTACAGCAGTAGGAAAAAAAATCACTTATTACTCCATTTACTGTTGATTTCCAGCTTTGTTGTGAACATGTTTGTATACGTCTCTGGTGTCCACACACGAGAGTTGCTCTAGCTTGTATGTTTAGTAGAAATTAGAATACCTGCATGGTAGGGTATAAGTATGTTCAAGTTTAGCATGGCAACAGCCACATTGTTTTCAAAAAGGCTATGCTCTTTTATACAACTTATCAGCAGTGTAGGACAGCAACATTTATGTTTGGTGCAGTAACATGTATGGAATTATTTTTATCATCTTATTTTGTGCTTTCTTGTCTTCTGCTTTTTTCCTCTCTTGTCCTCTTTTGGATTTATTACTTTTTCCACTTTCTGCTTAAATTAGAGGTTAAGGATCTTATTTCTATTCTGTGTTTACCTTACAAATTTTGACTTGCATACTGTTCAGTCTAAAGTTGATCACTACCTTTACTCTCCTGAAGAAATAAGGACCTTAGAACTTGAATTGCAGTCATTCACCACCACCCCTAGTTTATACCATATTGTGCATTTTAATTACTTTTTAAATCCCACAAGTCATCATTGTTGTCATCATTGTCGTCTTCATCATCATCATCTTCCATGGTCAGTGGTTACCTGCATTCTTTACCGCTTTCTTTGTTATTCCTCCTCTCTTTTATCTCATGTGGGATCGCTTTCCCTTAGTGAGAGTCCGCTGATGGCAAATGTTCTACTTTTGTTTTTCCGAAAGTATATTTATATTATACTCATTCTTGAAAGTTGTTACTCAAGGTAGAAGGTTATGTTTAGCTTGATTGTTACTTTTCTTTAAGCACATTAAAGACCATTCTGTATTTACTACAGCCCAATCATTATTTCTCTGAAGCTAAGATTTGAGTATATTTAAAGCCAGTTCTTTGCTTTTGTTATTTTGCCATTTCACTATGCATGTGGCTGTGTGTTTATTATTTATCTTGTTTGGGACTTGTTGGCTTCTCATCTATGGATTTTTCATCAATTCTGGGAAATACCCTTGGATAATGTCTGTTGGGTTCGATTAGCATAAAGTGCAGTTTAAATCTATTGTTTCTTTGTTAATTTTATTTAGATGATCTGTCCAATGCTGAGAGAGGGTGTTGAAGTACCAGATTATTATTGTATTGAGTCTATCTCTCTTTTTAGATCTAATAATATTGATCTGAGTGCTCTGGTGTTAGATATATGCATATTTATCTACGATTGCTATTTCTTCTTGCTGAATTGATCCCTTTATCACTATATCATGGCCTTCTACCCTCTATCTGTTTTTGTAAATAAAATTTTACAGCAAAATTGAGTAGTTACTACAGTGACCTAGGTGGCCCACAAAGCCTAAAATATTTACTATCACACTCTTCATTCTGAGATATAATTTGCTTACTCTAGCTCTTGGGCACTATAAATCTGGGACTACTTTAAACTAAATGATTGGTTTAAGGTTTGCTGGGTTATGTAATAAACATAGTGATAATTTAGCCTATAAACCCAAATGAGGGCCATTTTGTGGTTTTGAATGACTATCATTATGTTTTTAGATAAATCCATGTTGTGTTTATAAGTAGTTCATTCCTTTTTATTGCCAAGTAGTTTAATTTTTTAGGGGTAAGTTATTTTTCCCTTTCACTTAGCATTAAGGTTACACAAGTAATTGTCACCTTGCTTACATTTGGGAATGGAGGGCAGATGACTTCCACTTTACTCTTACACGGAGTATGTAGCACTTTGACATCTTGTCAAGGGAGGGGTCTCTGGTGAGACTTCCCACCCTGGGCAGGCCTTCAATTTTGCTCTTTGTCCTTTAGGTCCTCAAGCCTCTAGAAACCAAAGCTCAAGTTTGCCTGGTTCACCCAATGCCTGCGAAATAAAAGGCAACTTCTGGCTTCTCTGCTCTGCTTACCTCTCTGGGAACCTATTTCCCCCTGGTCCTTGGCCTGAATAGTTGTGGAAGCGTCCAAACTAATTTTCTTTTATCATCTAGGAAGAGGGTGGGCACTTACTGCTAGAAATAAAAGTTCTAGGAAGAGAAAACTATTTTTTTTCCTTGTCAGTGCTGTTTATTGAGTCTGTTGTTGGAAGCACAAAGTAGGTGAAGGTTGGGGTCTTTAGGGAAGGCCCTGAAGCCTGAGCAGCCCAGAACAGGCGGCCAGGACAGGCCTTCACCCCAGACATGCCCTACAGGTGCTGGGCGGCGGGCTGGGCGGGTGGGACTGAGAATGGCCTGGCTCAGAATCTGCTCAGGCTCCACCTGGCCACAGATGGGTTACTGCCCCGCGGGACCCGCAGGACCCCAGACCTCCTCCACCTCTGCTCTTCTTTGGAGCCTCCAAACAAGGACAAGGAAGCAAGACCCAGGAGATAACTCTAAAAAAAAAAAGTTTCTCTGAGTGTCTTAATCTAGATGAAACCCATTATTTTAATATAAAGAGCAAGAAAATTCTCCTTTATAATCATTACTGTTCATATGAAAATTAAAATTTTGGGTGAAGGTTTTTTGAAAGATGACATGATTTATAGGAAGATATGGATTGACAGGGAAAAAGGTGTAAGCTTTTCGTGTTGGTAGAGAAAGAAAAAACCCAACAGCAGGAAGTCAGCTGAGGGAAGGAGCAGGGCAGTGCTTTCTCAGCATCATGGGTGGGTGGCAAGTTTTCAGGCTGCCTGGGGGACAGCCTGGGCTGGGGAAGGACTTTGATGGTCTTCCCTGGGGGTCACGAATTCCTATTATCGGCACCCCCTGCCGTTGTGAGAAGCATATAGTGATCTTGGGCATAGCTGGCCTCTTGGCTCCATGTTTGGCAAAGATGTCCAGGAGAACTTTGAGTAGAATATGTATATTCTATTTTGGTGACCTATTTAATAAAATATCTCAGATCCTTTTGAATTCTAGTCTACAATTAGAGAGTTCAATGCCTGGAAGAGCAGGAGGAGTCAGTCTCATCTCAAGGTACAATGTGATATGTTTTTCTTATAAAAATAAAAGAATTAAAAAAATAAATAAATAAAAGAATTTAAAATCTTCGAGAACCTTTGAAAAGTTGTGTTTCTTGTCTTAAGATTTAGCCTTGCTGATTAAACAAATCAATTAAGAACCCCAGATTAGAGTTGGATAAGTTCTCAAATCACTGTTTCTCCAGCATGACAAAGTAAAACACCTGTGTGTGTGTTTGCTGCCTGGTTTGCTTGTACTGCTCTGGCTCCGTGGAGCACGGCAATGACCAAGAAACACAAAGCCCCCGGCCCTATGGAAATTCAATCAAGCAGGTAAAACATTTTAAAAGGTCAAGAAACATGTTTGGACAAATCCATTATCGGGGTTTAGAGTGGCTTTGAGTTTTTGCACATAAGTTTAGGATGGTAAATGCCTAAGGATTCTTTTGAAAGAGTGTGCAGTAAAGGAAACTCGCCTTACACCCAGTGTGAATGGAATCAAACTTGTAACTAGGAGCAGGGTGTGAACCTCATGTCTGCGGAATGCATACCTGACCGTGTTCACGTGCTGAGTCACCTGTGGGCTTGACCTTGGTTTATTATAGTAACCATCTTTTGATGCAGGCAGCCTTGACATCTGATTGTTGCTAAATCAGGCACAAGTGAACCTGCCAGACTTCCTAACTAGAAGGAATTTTCAGTGCTGGTCGTAAGGCCGGTTCTGAAATTGTTCTTGCAGAACTGGAATTTTGTTCAGGACAGGAAGAGAAATGACTTTAGAAATCCTGTTCTATCTGGCAGGTTCTGCAGAAATTTGGTTAGGGGAGTGATCAATGATACCATGGCATCACCCACTAAATTTCCTGGTCTAATATCGCTCCTTGGAAAATACTCTGACAGTTAACATGTGTAAACATTTACATGTTCTTTATGAACTACATACTGTAATTGGGGCTGTTAGTCCTGAGACTCTTCGCTGCTTAAGACAGGAACTTACAATCCGGAAGTAGAGAAAAACACCACTAACCGCATGAGGAAGTGGTGAGGCTTTTTCTTTTTTGCCGAGAAACAAAGTGCAATGGGAGACTAAGAAATGATTCATGTCGGGTGGAAGGGTGTGTGGAAGGGAGGATGTGTGCATGCCTTGGAGAATGAGCAAGTGCTCTTTGATGAAGTTAGGAAAAGTGCAAGTGAGGGATGGATGCCTCGTTCCCCACATGTAATGTCCTGCTTCCCAACCCTGAGCAAAAATCCAAACAGGAGAAGGTTGTTTATAATCAGAGACCTGGTGGCTCTGAGATATTCCCTGTTCTTGTTTTTTGGAGCCATTTACCACCTCTCACTATTATTACCCTACCCCAAGTCATCATCCCCTGTCACCTAGGATACAGTCAGACTCCTCAAACTCACCTCCCTGCTTCTTCTCTTGTTCCCCGAATCGTCTATTTGGTAAACAGCAGTTAGGGTGGCAATTTTAAGTCATAAATTGAGTCACGTCACCCCCACTTTGCAAACTCTCCAGTGGCTTCCCTTGATGCTGAAGATAAAGATATAAATCCTCACCCCGATATCTGAAGGCAGATGTATTCAGTCAGACCTCCAGCCTGATTTCTGCTGTGCTTTCCTAGCACAGCACCCCCTGCACTCTGGCCTTATTTTCCTTACGCATATTTCTGCCAATACGCATATTTCTGCCTCAGGGCCTTGGCACTTGCTGCCTCAGTTTGGAATGATCTTCTCCTAGATATTTGCAAAGCTCTCTTTCCTTCTCTTGTCTGTACAAATATCACTCCTCGCCCATGTCTCCTTCCCCTTTTCTGGCTTTCCTAACTCACAGCAGCCCTGCCCACTTTCTATCCCCTTGATTGCTTTTTCCTACTAGTGCTTATTTCTGAACATTATGTGTCTGGTTCACACACCCCACTGCACTATATGCTTGACCAATCTTTGCCAAAGAACGAGTGAATCAGTGATCATTCCTCAATCCTTCTTTGACTTTTGTGTGTCCTCGACAGTTTTGAGAATTATAGGTCAGGTATTTATTGTATTGTTTTGGATGCTTCTGATGTTTCCCATGACAAGACCCAGGCCTCTGGCCGGAATAACAAGCAGTGTTGGGCTGTACCCTTTTCATGGCACCCTGTTGGTGGCACAGGTTTTCATTTGCCCCATGACTAGGGGTGTTCACTCTGGGTGCTTGGTTAAGGTGGGTATTAGTTTCTAGGGCTGCCACAGATGGGGTGGCTTAAGCAACGGAAGTTTATTTTCTTGCAGTTCTGGAGTCCGGATGTCTGAGATCAAGGCATTGGAGGCAACTTTCTCCTTGGTGTGCAGGTGGTTGCCTTCTCCCTGTGACCTCACACCGTTGTCCCCAGCTCTGTGTTTTCTGTGTCCTAATCTCCTTTTCTTTCTTTCTTTCTTTTTTTTTTTTTTTGAGACAGAGCCTCAAGCTGTCACTCTGGATAGAGTGCCTGTGACATCACAGCTCACGGCAACCTCCAATTCCTGGGCTCAAGCGAGTGTCCTGCCTCCACCTCCCAAGTCGCTGGGACTACAGGCGCCCGCCACAATGCCCGGCCATTTTTTGGTTGCAGCCGTCATTGTTGTTTGGCAGGCCCAGGCTGGATTCGAACCCGCCAGCTCAGGTGTACGTGGCTGGCGCCTTAGCCTGTTGAGCCACAGGTGCCGAGCCGTAATCTCCTTTTCTTATGAGGACACCAGACATGTTGGATCAGGGCCTATCCACATGACCCTATTTTACCACAATCTCCTCTTTAAAAGTTCTATCTTTAAATACAGTAATAGTGTAAGGTAGCGGGGGTAGGATCTCAACATGTACATTTTGTGGGGCTTTTTCATGGTAAACTTACTCCTTTCTTCTTTGTTAGTTAAAGAGTCATTTGGAGGGAGATACTGTAAAAATACAGAAGTGTACCATTCCTCATCGACTTTCAGTGTATTTATTTATTTGACAGAGAGTCTCACTCTGTCACCCTGGGTACACTGCCGTGGCATCATAGCTCACAGAAACTTTGAACTCTTGGGTCAAGTGATCCTCTTGCCTTTGATTTTCATTTGTGGTAGAGACAGGGTCCCACTGTTGCTCAGGCTGCTCTCAAACCCCAAAGCTGAAGCAATCCTCCCGCCTCAGCCTCTGGAGTATGAGGATTACAGGCGTGAGGCACTGTGCTCAGTCTTATTCACTTATTTATTTATAATAGTATGGACTTGGGATTTCCTATTTATTTTAATGTATTAAAATCCATTATCACCCTGATTTATCTCAATGAATTTATCCCAGATTTGGCCCAATGGAGCTCTCTACTGGCTAGCTTCTATGTCCTATTGACATAGCCCCATCATTCTTGGTCCAGCTTCTATGTCCTATTGACATAGCCCCATCATTCTTGGTCCTTCCTTTCAGGCATAAGGTATTCCAGACTCATCTTGAAACTTACCCAGCTCCAGCTCTCAAAATGATAATTTCCTCAGGGAGCCCTAGTTTCTTTCAGGGGAGAATAGTATTTAGAAGCCAAGATTTGGCAGCTAGGCGTACATATTGCTTTTGGGTATTGCTGCGCCAAGCCCTGTTAGTGGCTAGAGATAGGGAGGATGTGTGTACACACACACACACACACACACACACACACACACACACACACTGCCACATCTATCATCTCTAGCTCTACTTATCATTTATCTATCATCTGTCTTAAACATTCCTTTGTTGATCAAATTCCTTTGTTTCTGTCTAAAACCTCCATTTCCAAGCCAATGCTACAGGGTTCATTTTAGTTTTCTTTCTCCCTATACTTGTAAGTCCCCCCTCGGAGAGGAACCTCGCTCCCTGTCTTTGACATGTTTACTTATTTGTAAGTAATCTCATTGCCTTTGCACCGTCCCTCACATGGGTGACTTCCTAGTCTCATCTGCTCATGCTGGGCCACCTGGTTCCATGACGGCCTTTCTTACCCTGCTCAGGAGGGGCCCCTTCCTCTTGTAGATTTCCCCCTTCCACCGTCTAGGCTGGACTCCCCACGCCAGGCTGTCCCCTCCCAGAGGGAAGGCCACCTTACTCAGCGCAGGCTCTGTCACCTCCCAAGACCCTGCACTGAGTCTCCTTCCTCCGTGAATGTTTTCCTCTTGGTGCCGCCCTGACACCCTGCTCTGGGCCACCACTGCAGCTCTACCACCAACCTGGAGGCCCACCTTGTTCTGCTCACCTCCAGCCTCAGGACAGAAGTCTTCAAGGAAAGTGAAGAAGTAGAGGAGGGGGAAGTGGTTTCTGGATATTCTGGTTTTGTTTTTAGTTTTAGATTTGTGGCTGCAGAGTATATCTTTTTTTTTTCAATTGTAGGTTTCTTTAAATTACACATAGGTAAGTATACACATTTAAAGACATAGTCTCTTTCATTAACCACTGTCCTGGAGATGCATTTTAATTTAGATTTGATTGACAAAGGTGTACTTTCAAGTTTCATTTTGAAAAAAATCTGAGGTCTGATACTACTGTGAGACAAAGTTGTCCTGTCTTGTTTCGGTGACGTAGGTAAATGTAGTCTTTTCCGTGTTCTCCCCTTCTGTTGCTGTGTTGTCCTACTGGGCAAGCATCTCCTTCCACAGAGGGTGGCACAAGCCCCAGACTGGCGGTTAGAGGACTTCTTCTGGCCCTAGGGTAGACACACCACCTAAGAGCATCACACAGAGTCCTTTTCGATTTTATTTTTTGAGACAGTTTCACTATGTTGCCCTCGGTAGAGTGCCATAGCATCACAGCTCACAGCAACCTCAAACTCTTAAGAGATTCTCTTGCCTCAGCCTCCCGAGTAACTGGGACTACAGGCTCCCACTACACCGCCAGGCTATTTTTTTGTTGCTATTGTCATTGTTGTTTAGTTGGCCTGGGCCGGTTTGAACCCACCACCCTAGGTACACAGGTGCCGAGCCCAGAGTCCTTTTTGAAAAAGCAGTAGGGTTGCAGGGAGATAGCTCATTTCTTTAGAGACTGCAAATGGAGGTCATTTTTGCTGCTACAAGGAAAGGACCTTTTACAAATAAAGCCATCACAGAGGGAAGCAGAGAGAAAAATATGCCCCTTTGATGACATAGTTCAATACCCTTAATTCACCAATGCCTAGAGCCAGAATATTCCTTGACTTCTCAAATACAGTATTTGATAAAACGTTTTCCGTGTACCTTGGCTAGAATGAATTGGGTTTGAAGTTAGAATGAATTGAGTTTAAGCAATAGTGAGTTGCAAATGAAAGAGTCCTAGAAAAAATGGCTTTATAAATATATATGGGGGTGGCACCTGTGACTCAAAGGAGTAGGGCGCTGGCCCCATCTGCCAGGGATGGTGGGTTCAAACCCAGCCTTGGCCAAAAACTGCAAAAAAAAAAAAAAAAAAAGTATATATATATATATACTGTAGGTGTGTGTATTGTGCCCACAGGCACTTTTTTTGGTCATAGAATGAAATCTTCCATAGAATCCAAAGCATAACACTTTGATGGAACCAGGCACAGGACTCCCAAGGCCCCGATCACCTGGTCTATTTTTGCCTTCACTGATAGTCTCTGTTGCACCCTATTAGGCCCCGAGGATCCGCAGGGCAAAAGTTAAAGTACAAACTAGAGCAATAAATATATTACATTCAGGGATTTCTCCCCTCCATTAAAGGACCCAATTTCAATGAATTAAATGTGAAATATCCACCATAGACCCTATTGAGCACTTATAGAATCTAAAGGTCTCCTTCAGAGTGGTTTTTTGGAGGGCATCAACTATTAAGCTAAATTAAATATTAACTTAATTAAACTAGACTATAGCTGAGATAGACACTTGTGCCCAGAAGCTTCTGGAAGTTTCCTACCTGGTGCAAAACTTGTGCCTGAAGCAAAAATGTGTGTGAGGGTTGTTGTGCCAGACGACAGAGGCCACAGAGGCACATGGATTCTTTAGCAGCTGTACAGCACCAATCCTCTGGTCAATGCCAGGGACCATAGCCAGGAAGGGTTATTGCAAACTCCTAGGAATGGAGGAGGACTTCCCAGAAATCTCCCTCTCCAATTTATGAATATTGCTCACTGTAACTTTACACCTGATTCTATCTCCGGTAGCCTGTGGGAAATCCCTCTATTCAATAATAAACACGAATTTGTCAAATGCCTGAGTGCTTTATTTTGGCATAGAACGTATTGTTCTCACAGCTGAACATAAAAGGGATATCTAACTCTAACAAACCCTCAAAGGGATTTATTAACACTGGGAAACAAGACAGAAGGAGCCTGGGCTCTTCAGTTGCCTCGGGGAGGAGAGCTACTCCTACAGGAACATCCAAGTTATAATGTTATATGAGTGGGGAAGAACCCTTCTTGTGTTAAGCTGCTGTCTTCTTGGGGTTTGTTTACTGTAGCAACTACTGGTTCCCTAATACAATATCAATTTTATCTAGAAAATGGGGATAAAGTTGTTGTGAATGAATAAAACAATCTATTTGAAACATTTGCCAAGGTGCCAACTATTATCCTAATATGATGTGTTGATAGCTCTTCACCCAAAAACGTGTGATAACTAGAGGAGGAATTATTTCTTTACTTCACAGGTGATACAACTGAACAGAGGGGCTATGTGGCTTGTTTGAGGTTCCTCCATGAATTAGTGACAGGGACAGGGCTAGAACTCTTCATCTTCTGCCCAATGCCATTCCATGACATTTTCCATGATATCGTGCAAGGATTCAGGGGAGTGGAAGGTGTGTAAAGGCAGGGGGAGTTGCCGGAAGACATATTTCTTTAAACGTGTGCAGATGAATGCAGTGATTTCAAGGGTATCCCTGTGGAGTTGAACCAAATGCCACTTTCTGCAGAGGCCGTATGTTTGGTTGTCAGTACGTGGATGAGAAACGTAACTACACCTTACATATGTTTTAGTTAAATTAAAAGATGGATGTGTATTTATTTTGAGGTGATTGTGGAAATACCTTCCTCATGTGTAATGGAATTTTCTCCCTTTAGCAATGCTGCAGGCAGTTCATTAAGCTACATATGTTGTCAGTGAAATTTCCCACATGCTTCCATGAAACATTTGTCTTCTCCAGATGGCGTGTCTAAAGCCCAGTTGTTCTTCCAAATAAATTTAAAGTTATGACTAATGCACTGTCTCTCTGGACTAGGTGAGAATTGTTTCCTGGAAAAAGAAATCATCTCCTACTATTCAAAAGGGGATCGATTTTTCATTGGAAAGTAGGTACTAAACTCTGTTCTAAGACCAAAATTTGGTGGGATCTCAGTTTATAGAAATAAATAGGTTGGACATGTTGCTTTTATCCCCCTCTACCCATAAAAATCTGTGTTTTTTTTTTTTTTCTTGAGACAGAGCCTCAAGCTGTCACCCTGGACAGAGTGCTATGGCATCATAGCTCACAGCAACCTCCAATTCCTGGGCTCAAGCGAGTCTCATGCCTCTGCCTCCCAAGTTGCTGGGACTACAGGCGCCCGCCACAACGCCCGGCCATTTTTTGGTTGCAGCCGTCACTGTTGTTTGGCGGGCCCAGGCTGGATTCGAACCCGCCAGCTCAGGTGTACGTGGCTGGCGCCTTAGCCCGTTGAGCCACAGGTGCCGAGCCAAAATCTGTGTTTTTAAGTTCCCTCCATAAAAGACTCTCAATCACAAAAGTTCCACTGAAGTCAGTTCACATATTTCTAACTTCTTGCTTTATAGCTTTGTTCCCTATAATGTCTTACTTCTTTTATTAAAAATGTAAACATTTATTATTCAATATTTAATATATAATGAAGAATATTCACAACATATATGTAAGTTTAAAAGCTTGATAATACATTGAATGCCCAGGGAACCCCCAATCAACTCAAGAGCCCAGCAACACCAGTGCTGTTATATTAATCTGTGATTCCTCCCATTCTTACCATTTCCCTCTCCCAACAGGAGCCACTATTGTGCCTTATTTTCTTACATTTTCATGAACTGATCATAATGATTTATTTATTCTTTATACATTATTTTTAATTATAAAATTTATTTAAGCATTCTTTATTAAAACAATTACAATTATTATATTGATAATCATTTATGAAAACCTTAATAGCAGATGATAGAACATGACTTCAGATTGATATTAAAAATAATCCTTAAGCTTATACTGGGAAAGTTTATGATTTTCAAGTCTATAAAACTCACAATAGCCCTTCAAGTCTACCAGGGCACATGTTTTATTCTTCTTCAGATGAGAAACAGAGGCCCACACTGGACCCATGTACTAAAAGGTTGCAGAGTTGGGCCTAGAACCAGAGTCCTCAGAACTTAAGACCTATGGTCTTCATGCTAAATGACACTTCCAGTGAATGAGAAGCTATCCAGTAGATTTCAAAGGATAAATCCTTGTTTCTAATCTGACACAAACATCACTGCGGGTAACAGCAACATGACAGGGCTTTGAGAGGGACCCCCTACACTGAGCCATGTGGGGAGATGGTGGATGAGAAAAGACAGCCACTTTTGATAGGTTTTGGAGGCTGTCAGGCCAGAGAGGACCTGCCCCTTATTTCCTAGGGAAGCCTGGAGGCAGCCAGCCTTGACAAGAAACCCTTCTAGCTAAACTCTTTGCTAATAAGGTGTAGCTGAAGAAGAGCAGGAATGGTGGTGTGGCAGGTACAGAGAATGTCTTCCTGCACCTTAGTCCCTCACCCCAAAGCTGCACAGAGGAGTTCCCCACAGGCTCCTTGAATTGACTGGGAACTAACTAGATAACTTGGAGGGACCTTGGGATGAAGATGAAGACCTAGGCTGGCTTGCATGGGCATGATGACCAAAATGAATGAGGAGGGGGACAAGACATTTCTGCATGCAGTGGGGACCGAAGCTTGTCAATCAAAGAAAGAATGGATGAATCGTTTCTGCAATACAACCAGTGGGATAGAAGGTCAGGAAGGGCTGGCAGGCTGTTCCCATAGCACCAGGACAAGAGAAGCCACAGCTTAGTTGAGGAGATAGATATCCACAAAAATCAGGGATGCTGAACTAGGTGTAGTGGCTCATGCCTGTAATCCTTGCACTCTAGGAGGCCGAGGTGGGTGGACTGTCTGAACTCACAGGTTCAAGACCATCCTGAGCCAGAGTGAGACTTGGTTGCTAAAAATAGCTGGGCATTGTGGCGGGCACCTGTAGTTCCAGCTATGTGGGAGGTTGAGATAAGAGAATCATTTGAGTACAAGAGTTTGAGGTTGCTGTGAGCTGTAGTGCCATGGCACTCTACCTAGGGCAATAAATTGAGACTCTATCTCAAAAAAAAAAAAAAAAGAAAAGAAAAACAAAGCAAAACAAAAACAAACCGAGGATGGGCAATATGTCGTCTAGACTATGTCCCAGGTGCTATGGCTATGTGAACATGATGGGCAGTAACCAGCTCCGGAGAGAGGCTAATAAGGTGCACTGTGTTTTAAGGACTATGGGAGCTTATGAGTTGGATGAGAGGAAGGCAATTCAGAGGAGAGCAAATATGTTCTGAGTTCCAGAGAAGTCAAGAGCATAAAATGTATGGAAAATAGTGAGAAGCCCAGATGTTCAGAAGGTCAGAGACACATAAGGCAAATCCAGAACAAGAGTCAGGATAGGATATGGAGGCCAAATTGTAAAGAAGCTTGTATGACATATTAATTTCCCCCAACCCTAGATCTACCTATGGTTTCCAGAATTTTCTTTATAAAAGGCAGATCTGATCATGTCATTTGGCTAAAACTTTTGCACTGTCTCCCCTTAGAACAGGAATTCTTAGCTTTTATTGTGCCCTGCTTGTGTTCTTAACCATGGAGGTGGAGTAAGGTTGAGATGAGTGTATCTTTTAGGATTAGTTAGGATTATTACAAGGGACAGAGTCCCAAAATAATGGTGGTATTAAACAAGGTAGTTTATGCCCTCTCACCTAACGTGCAGGTGGATGATGATAGCAGCTCTGCTCCCTGGTGTCCTTCTGTCTGCACAGCACAACTCATGATCAGGATGGCCTCTCTAGGTCCAGCCATTTTGTCTGTATTTCAGTCAGCTGATAAGAGGAAGGGGCAGAGGGGCATAGGTGTATCACATTCTTTGAAAAATGGCTGCTGAAATCTATCACTCAACCATTCTGCTTCCATCTTATTGGCCAGCACTTAGTTCATGGCCACACCCAGTTGCAAGGGAACCTGGGAAATGTAATTTTTATTTTATAGAGCCATGGACTTAACTAAAAATTTGAGGTTCTATTACTATGGAAAAAGAGAGAGCAAATATATTGCAGGACAGCCAGCAGTTTCTGCCAAGTGTGTGATAGATGAACATCTGGATTGTTAGCACCTAACCCTCTGAAAGTCCTGTGCTGGGGGATTGGTCACTTTCACCTTTCCTGCATAAGCAGTGATATTGGCGAGTGAGTCAGCTCACAAACTCAACTTTCCCTCTGCTGAGGTGCTCTGAGATCTAGACTGGGGCCTTAGAGTGCCTGTTTGATTCTCACGATAGGCCTTGTTCTCCCATCCTAGTCTTTATGAATAAAGATGGTTCTCTGCTGACTCATTTATCTTATTTCTGTCTTGGTTCAGAAGTCAAAGATGAGGGGTGTCATTCATTGGAGCCCCCTCAGAAATTCAACAATAGTAGCAAGGACACGAGTTGAGAGGCTCCCAATACCTGGCAAAGTTTAACATTAATATTAAACTATTTTCAGTCTACAGCTTCCTCTCAGGAAGGTTATCAAGATCTATGTTCTATTATAAAAAAAAAAATGCAGGCTTATTAGTCATCAGGCTAATAGACTGGGGGAGGTGGAGTAGAGAGAGGGGAGAAAAAGCCCCCAAAGGGAGAAAATGGTTTAGGAAGAATATTTTATTAGCAATAAAAATATCTTATTTTTGTAAACACCTAACAACTTCCTACGCACTTTTATGTATACTTTCTTTTTTTTTTTTTTGAGACTGAATCTCATTCTGTCACCCTGGGTAGAGTGCCATGCCGTCACAGCTCACAGTATCATCAAACTCTGGGCTTAAGCATTTCTCTTGCCTCAGCCTCCCAAGTAGCTGGGACTACAGGTGCCTGCCACAATTCCTGGCTATTTTTTTTGTTGCAGTTGTCGTTGTTGTATGGCAGGTCGGTTTGAACCCACCAGCCCAGTGCATCTGGCGGGCGCCCTACTCACTGGGCTACAGGTGCTGAACCCGCATACCTTCTTAATCTGCATGAGTTGGGCTGTTACTGATGAAGAAGGAGGCCGAGTGTTTTCTAGGCTGAAGTTCTTTTCACAGTACTCGAAGCAGGAAAAGACAGTATCTACAGAGGAGTGTGTGTGTTTGTGTTGGGAGGGGTGCAAGGGAGAACTTTCTAGGGAAATAGCAATTAAATCAGCATTGTCTCTCACTAAAGACCTGATAAATGAAGGAAAGGAGGGATTTGCTTCAGAGTTTGCCTGGATTTGGCTTTGACTTATATAATGGCCATTTTTTTTTTGTAGAGACAGAGTCTCACTTTATTACCCTTGGTAGAGTGCTGTGGTGTCACAGCTCACAGCAACTGCCAGCTCTTGAGCTTTGGTGATTCTCTTGCCTCGGCCTCCCGAGTAGCTGGGACTACAGGTGCCCACCTCAACACTGGGCTATTTTATTTTTTTTATAATTTTATTGAATCATAATGGTGTACATTGGTGCAATCATAGGGCACAATGTGCTTCATATATAATCAGAAATATTTTGTTTGTACTGTTACAGATAGCCTTTTCTTGATCACTATATAAAGACATTGATACTCTACCTTTAATAAGTTTCACCAGTACCCTGCTAAGATGCACTGTAGAAGACACTAGATTTCTTAATGGCAGAGACTCTGTCTTATTCATCTATATAATTTCTGCAGCATCTGTGTAGCACCATGCTGTAAACAAATGCTTGCTGTTCTCAGAGCTCCGCAAAGTATCTCACTGGTATTTCCACACCTCTTACGATACAGAAATCAGATCCTATATTCATTGAGTGTGTACATTCAATTCCAAAGTTTTGGTCCCCAGGATTTGCATATTTTTGTTCAGCCCCCACTCCTACCCATTTTCTCCAGTTCTATTTTTGTTGTCGATCCTGCCGTCTGATGATGAGGCTGGTGACAGAGATGTGAGAATGGAGTGTGATGACTAAAGACCTGTCTCAGATTGACAGAAAGTCTTCAGAAGAGGCAGAACAAGAGAAGTGGAAGGTAGTATGACAGAAAGAAAAAAAGCGTATAGATTCCAAACAAGCCTCAGGGGTGTCTGACTATCCCCTAAACAGAACACAGTCCCTTGCATAAAGCACAATAATGGAAAATCCGCTGTGCCATTGGCCTTTGTGTCTTGTGAGTCAGAGACCTGCCATCATTTGTGACGGGGACAGACCCCAGTCAGGGAGAGGAGAGCAGCCTGAGGCTTTCTGTTGGGATCACGTGCCCCAGACGCGACCGCACCTTTCTAATGAAAGTCTCAGGAATTTCTAGTTTTAAAGCTAGAAATGAAAAAGGTAATCATTTACAATTGTACCTCTTCTCTTGACCAAATAAGAATATTCTTCTGAGGACAAACTGGAAGATTGTCATGTTAGGCACTTCAAACATGCATGAATCCTTCAAACCCTGGGTGAAGAAGGATCATTAAGAAAATTATAAATCCATATTGTTTATATCATTAAACATAGCTATTTGTGATAATGAAAGTCTGCACCATAGCAATAGGTATTATGTCTGAAAATGCATAACTTATATAATGGATCATTCTGTAGAATGAGATGAACAATAAGTTTGACTTTCCTATTGGTTTGGTCACGTAATGTGCAGATAAATCCTTCCTGTGTTAATTATTCTTCCTTATCATGTGTAGGTCTTCCCCGAGGGCTTAAACAGGGAAAGATCAAGGATAAGTCATAGAGCATTGACAATTCCAAATAATGTAAAAAGCATAGACTTTCAATGTCATTTGAATTTCAAAATTAATTTTTTATTATCTTAGACCCACTTTCAGCACATATACTCATGTACTGCATTTTATGAAGTTTTTTGGGGTTTTTTTGTTTTGGGGGATTTTTTTTGAGACAGAGCCTCAAGCTGTCACCCTGGGTAGAGTGCTGTGGCATCTCAGCTCACAGCAAACTCCAACTCCTGGGCTCAAGCGATTCTCCTGCCTCTGTCTTCCAAGTAGCTGGAAGTATAGGTTGCCGCCACAATGTCCAGCTATTTTTTGGTTGCATCCATCATTGTTTGGCAGGCCCAGGCTCGATTCGAACCTGCCAGGTCAGGTGTATATGGCTGGCACCTTAGCCACTTGAGCCACAGGTGCCGAGCCCATTTTATGAAGTTGTATCAATGATAAATTGCATGTTCAATAGTGGTCACATGAGATGTTAAAACCATATTTTTGCTGTGCCTTTTCTATGTTTCAATGTGTTCAGATGCGCAAATCCTTACATGGTATTACCGTGGCCTACAGTGTTCAGGACAGGGACAGGCTGAACACGTGTGTCGACTAGAATCACAACAGTCCATACCATGCAACCCAGGTTTGCCTTTTAGGAAACCCACTAGGTTTGTGTAAATACACTCTATGTTGTGCACGCAAGGACTGAATCACAGTAACGATGCATTTTCCAGAATGCGTCCCTGTCATTAAGTGAAACATGACTGTATATCCCATCTGCAGTTTTTCTCTTCACGTTTTGGAAGTTGCTCCAATTGGTCTTTCACTCCCAGTTTGGCCATGAGAGTTTTTTTAAGGGTCACTAATGAAGAGTTAATTCTCAGGTCTCAAAGTTTCTCAATTGCCAGTGTTGGCTATCCTTCTGTTTTTCTTTTTCTTCCATTCCGAGAAAATAAAATACCTTGTTTTCCACCTTTCCTGTTGAACGTTCTCTTTCAGAGCCTCCATGCCTAAAAAAGACCCCAAACTTAAAATGTGCTAGAGCGAACTCTTCCCCACTCCCCTCGCTCCCCAAAGCGGTCTGACCTGTACTCTTCCCCATCTTGGGCAGACCCACTCTTCTATTTCTTAGAGGCCGGTGTGCCATCTGTTTGCTTTATCATCAAAATGTACACAGCCTCTGACCACTTCTATTTCCTGCCACCACTCCCACCATGGTCTCAACCCCCGGCATTGCTCCCCTAGATTTCAGGGACAGCTTCCTCTTTGACCTTCCTGCTCTTGTCCCCCAGGGTGTATCCTCCACACAACAACCAGAGATGCTATTAAGAAAGAAGTTAAATCAGGTTATGCCTGTGCTCAAAATCTATAAAGCAGAATAAAAGCCAAAGTCCTTGCAGTGGCATGCAAGTCCCCGCATGGCCCAGCCCTTGGTTACTTCTTTGATACTCTCCCTTGCTACTCTTGCCCTGCTGCCCTGTTTTTCCCAGAACAAAGCTATGCACCTCAGACCCTTTTCAATGGATGTTCTCACAGTTTGGAATGCTCTTATTCCAGATGCAGGTGTGACTCATCCCCTGATTCTTCTCAAGCATTTCCTAAATGTCCACCTTCCCATCTGTCTTCCTGAATCTTCCCACTTAAAGGTACAACTCCTCCCTTGGTGCTCCTGATCTCTTTCAACTTCCTCTCTTCTTTCATCCGTTCCACTCATTATCTTTTAATATACTTTGTTGTTATTTGTTTTGTTTGTTGTCTGCCTTCCCCTACTGGAATGGAAGCTCTGTGAAGGCAGGTGTTTGTAAGATTTGATGTATAAATTAGGCACTTACCAAAAATGTTCACTTAATAAATGATTAATGTGCAATGATAACACACTAGTTTCCTATAAATAGCTGGGAGATATTATCCTAAACCTGATAAGGGTTCCCCCACTCAGGGCTGGACAGGGATCCCCCTGTTTCCTAGGCCTGGGAAAACAGACTTTTTCCAGATCACATTTTCTGGACTCAAACAAGGTCAAAGGAAAGTAGCCTGATCAGTGTCACATCTGGGTCCCTCCAGGAGTGGAAAGCACACACCCTGCTCCCTCACCTGGGATAGGAATTCCCAGGACCAAATTCATTTGCTGAGTACACTCATTTGCTAATTTTAGAATTGTCTTCTGCCTGCCAGGCCCTGGCCAATTGTAACATGTTCTGGGCATGCATTCCCAAGACCCCCCTGTTTTCAGGCAGTATATGGACCCCTAGACAAAAGGCCCACAGAGGGTCCCCCTCATGTTCTCCCCACTCCACTGCTGGAGGTCCTGTTGCCTTTCCTTCCCTTATCTATTTCTTTCTCTGACAATAAACTCTGTCCTTTTGCTTATCCACGTGGTCTGTGGTGGTTTCATTCTTCAACTCCAGGATCAAGGACTTGGTGCAGAGAAATTCTGGCTATAATCCTGCCTGATCTCTCTCTATATTTGTTCTTTAATGCCCCCAATCTTTCTCTTCCTTCAGTTCTTCCTTCCCACTGTGCGTCTGACAGGGCATGTGTCTGCAAGCCTGAGAAACTGCTAATCTAAATCCTAGAGTCCAGCCAGTTCATCCACCTCACCATGGACTCACCAGACTCTGCTCAAACCTCCTCAGAAACAGACTTTATGTACCGTTCTGATGTGATAACGTTTCTCAAATTGGGATGAAATTAAGATCCCTATGACTTCTGACCACTACTTCTCTTTCTGTTCTTGAGGAAAGCTTCAAATAACTCTTTCCCCTCTTCCACATGAAATCTTTTCAAGTATTGGCAGCGGTTCTCCACCTGCGGGTGGCAACCCCTCTGCAACAATGAAAATACATCAGGGCGTTAGGAAGGTTGAGAACCACTGGAATAGAGTATTTTCCTTTTGCTTCCTAAGTCTTCCCTTCTTTTCGCAAAATAGCATCCATTCCTCATATTACTTAAATGTTTTACAATTTTAGAACATAAAATTTATTCTAGAGTCATTTAAATCTCTGAAGAATATTAAGTTATACTCTTAGAAGAGGTGAAAGTTGTACTAACACACAACGCATAGAAACTAATCCCTACAGAAGCAGGGGTGAGTTGGCCAAAGTCATCTAAAAATGGTCATTTTACAAGCAGGTGACTCTCCCTCCCCCCACTCCAAGTAGTGTTCTTTCCACTACACCATATTTCCTATCAGTTGATTATTTTAACCAAAGGTATTATATGGCGGTCAGGATAGGTAGTGGATTATAATAAAGACTGATGTTTTTCTAGAAATCCCTAAACATCCTCTGAGAAGGCCAAGGTAATCCACCTGTGGAAGCAGCAATGCCCTTCCCTCATTCTGAGGCATTGCTGACATTCCTTCCATAAGCACAAAGCTCAACTGATTAGAATTCTTCTGAGATTCAAGATCCAAACCAAAGTCCTGAGCAAAAGTGCAATTTTACCCAAATGAGAGGACAGATAGCAAATTTATGAGTTAAATTAATGTTTTTAAGTTCAGGCTTTACTAATAACACAATCAAAAACTAAGTAAATTTTCAAGAAAAAAACAGTATAAAAGTTCTTGAAAATCCATAAAGCTAAATAAACACAAATGAAGAAAAGACTATAGACTCCGGGCATAAAAATTTCAAGGTAAAGAAATGAATAAATAAATAAAGCATATTGAAATCAAGTACTTACCCAGAATATATGCTCTCAAGATCTTAATAAGTTTGTGCAAGAGCCAAAGCTTTTGCCAGAATAGCAGGAATTCAACAGAGGTGGCCATCAGTAGAAGAAAGGTTATGTGGGGATTCTGGAGACAGGACGCCTGCCTGGTGGGAGACCTGCTGCCCCTATTGGTTTTGCAAAGTTAACACTAAGCCAGGCCTGTGCACTAGGCAATTCAAATGCATCATCTCATTTAATCCTCAGAACAAGGCAATCAGCTGGGCACTGCTGCTGTCATCCCTACTTTACAGATGAAGAACCTGGGGTTCAGTAGAGTTTGGCACTTTATCCAGAGACATCGGGAAAGAAGTGGCCTACTGCGATTCAAATCAGACATCCTGTGGCACCTGCGTTGGAATCTTAACCATTATGCTTTGTCATCTCTTGGCAAATCATTAGACAAATAAAACATCTGCCTTTCCAGTCATTTCCCAAGGAAACACTGAGGTTATAAGCTTCCCAGTCACCCCTCAGGCCTGGGAATCTGGGCCCACTACTCACCAGCTGTGTGAAATTGAGCAATGCCCTTAACTTCTCTGTGAGCCGTTTTCTTCATTTGTAGAAGGTGGTAATATAATTTCACAGAGGTTCTGGGAATATTAACTGAGTTCATAGATGGGAGGAAATGGCCCCTGTTTAAGAGCACTGGCTCTGGAGTCCCAAGGCTCTGAGTTTAAATCCGACTATGCTTTTCAATGTCTCATGATGTCTCAGGGGGCTGCACCCTTCTCTCAGGCTCATTCTCCTTGTCTATATATCAAAAACACTCACAGCACCTCACTCGCATGCAGGTGGTTATAAAGGATAAAAGAGCAAATCATCATACAGTATGGAGCACAAGGAAAGTGCTCAGTGAATTTGAACTATGACCCTGCTCACATACAAATATCTGGCAATTACAAATAATAGTTGGTATTCATATGAGTAAATAGAACATAATTTTCTAGGCAGATGACACAAATAAAACCCATAATCTTAAGAAAAAAATACAAAATTCACGTTACCAAGGACAATGATCTTTTTTAATAAAATAATATGACAAATACTGATTTACTTAAAAGCAAAGTCTCTTAAATTGAACTACCAAACTTAGAGATTTACTACTTGCAGAGATATATCTACAGTCAAATAATGCAGAAAATTACAAATAAAAATATAGTTAGAATATGATAATAAAATATGCACGTGACAAATACAATAGCATAGAAAATGAATATAAATTAAATTTTGAGAAACTAAAGAAGTATTTGATAGTGACATTATTAAAGAGGAAAATTTTAACTAAACACTTATCAGTGTATGGTGAGAACCAAAGCAGAATTTTTGAAGTATTGGAAATTTAAAAAATAATTTGTAAAGATGATTTTTAACAGAAATGTACAAAATTTTCTACAATTCAGAGAATATATCCTTTTCAACTGCTCATGTAATATTTACCAAATACATTAGCATGCAAAGAAAATTTCAAATATATATAACAGGAAAATTTAGGCCATATTTTACTTTACTATAGTTCCATAAAACAAAAAAAAAAATTATTTATTTTTCATTCAACAGAGTTGGTTCCTCATCACTTTAATAAAATGAAAAAAATTTAAAAGCTAAGAAGATGCATGTTTTTAACAGTGAGGGAAAGTTTTGGATCTGAGGTTGAGAATCTTTGATTTGACTTATAATAGGCTGAGGGTCACAATATCAAACTAAAACATATATCAAGAGGCAGAATAGCTATAATCTTCATGTTGGGTATACAGTGCTGTGGAGAAAGCAAAAAAGTTAATTTAGGTAGGCTGAGTTTTTGTTTGTTTGTTTGTTTGTTTCCCCACTTGTATGGAATGAATAGCAAAACCACACAGGGACAAACTAGTTCAGATATCAATCTCTAAAATGTTCTCACATACTTGATTTGCCTTCTCTAAATTGTTGACGTTCTTAAAGAATGGGTCCTAGATATTCTTCTCCTCTGGCTCTATTCCCTTTCCTTTCATACTCTCTTCCTAAAATGTTTTAGTGTTTTGCAGTTTCCCTGCATTGCACCCATGCTGCACTGATTATTTATCTGGATTGCGATATATGTTTTGTGTGGTTTTTTCCTCCAATTTGAGAAGGTATATCTTTGATGAATTTTGGAAATGTGTAGGCATTCTCTCTTCAGATATTGCCATTTCTCTCTTTTTCTGTCATGTCCTTTGGAATTTCTAAGAGATACATATTGGTCTTTCTTTTGCTTTCTTTCATAAAGAGATTATCTTTACAATCTCTTTAATAACAGCCTCTTAGCAATAGCCTATCATTTAATTTCCATTGGCTTTATAATCTTGCTTATTGCAATTATTTCAAGAGTCCCATTTTCTTTTTTTCGCGACCTCTTGTTCTTCTGTTACAGATTAGTTTTTTAATATTTTTAATCATTTTTCACATTACCATTATAGTCTGCTTCAGGTTATCTATTGGCTCAAATGTCTAGAATAATGATGCTCCTATTCATCATGTCTGTAAAGTTCAGCAAATGAATTCTTTATATTTTAATCTTTAATTTGCCCTTCCCTTAGAGGGGCTTGGTTTTTGCTGGTGTCTTTCCTACTGACAGTAGTAACGATGGACATCCACAGAAATTATGCATTACTTCTATGCATCCTAAGAGCATCACAAGAATAACTCTGATATACCAACTCAGATGGACAATTCCAACCTTCTTAGGTTCTGCAGATTTGGACTCTAAACCAAAAGAGGGGCATGTGGTTCAGGCTTTGGATTACTTGGAGATTTTTCCTCAGACACTAGACAAATATGAGCTTCCTTGTCAAATGCTGTGATCAGGGAGTAGGTTTTTAATACCTACTTTTCACTGAAGCCTGCAAATATCTATGATCTAAACTTTACTTAAGGAGTTTTTCATAAAGAGCTCTGAATCTGTGCCTTGAGTTTCGTGCATAGGTATTAAAACTCAAGTCCCCACCTGAATTCCTCCCCCTCCAGAGCTGGGCCCCTGCAGCATCCACTCCATGCTTATTGATTTAACTTCCATTCCACTGAAAAAAAAATCATTATTGGGCAGCTCCTGTGGCTCAAAGGAGTAGGGCACCAGCCCCATATGCCGGAGGTAGTAGGTTCAAACCCAGCCCTGGACAAAAACTGCAAAAAAAAAAAAATCATTATCCCAATGCCTAGACATTTTCTTTCTTCCTATGTTAGGAAATCAATTTTAATATTGTTATATTTTACCAAACTTTTCAAAGATAGTGAAATGGCTTCCGCATTGATTTGATATATATCTTGACATACCAAGTTTCATCTGGCACTCCCTAGGTGATTTCTTCTACTCTCATGATAGTAAATTTCACCTAGATTACCGCTTCCAGATTACGTTTCTAAGTCAGTGGTTCTCAGCTGGTGGTAGTTTAACCCCAGTCCCCCCGCCCCCCCGCCCAGGGGCATTTAGCAACATCTGGAGGTATTTTCAGTTGCCAGAACAAGTGGGGGGGGGGTGCGGGTTCCTAATGGATAGAGACCTAGGATGATGCAGCTAAACCTCCTATAACACCCCAGGGAGCACCCATGGCAAAGTCTTTTTTTTTTAAGACAAAGTCTTAAAGTCTCTGTAGCCCTGGGTAAAGTGCTGTGGCATCATCAGAGCTCACACAAACTTGGGATTAAGTGATCCTCCTGCCTCAGCCTACAGAGTATCTGGGACTATACTGGCTGGTTTTTCTACATTTAATAGAGACAGGGTCTCACTCTTGCTCAGGCTGTTCTGTGACTTCTGAGCTCAAGAGATTCACCTGCCTAGGACTCCCAGTATGCTGGGATTACAGGCATGAGCCACCAGGCCCAGCCAGAAAAGACTTATTTTGACTCAAATGTCGATGGTGCTGAGCTCAAGAGACCCTCCCCACTCCATACCTGTCTCTCATCTGTTTCTGACATCTTCATCTGAATGCACGTTAACATGTATTCAACTGTCTTTATTCACCAATCCTATTTCTCGCCTAAGATATTTTCCATCTCAATGGCAGCAGAATGAAGCCGCTTGCTCAAGTCAGAAATGCTATGGTCATTCTTGAACCCTTGGGAGCCCAGCCCAGTGGATTTCATCCACCAAATAGCACTCCATTTCTTCAATCTCCACTACCTCTATTGTAGTCTATCACTTTGGATACTGAATAATCTCTGTAACCTGTCTCCTCTCCTTCCAATCTTCCCTCTCTACAGTTCATTTTCCACACAGGTATCAGGAGTCAGGGTGGTCTCCTTGCACGTCTAACAAAATTCAAAATCCTTAGGTCTTCAAGGGAGGCATTTCTGACCTGAGCCCTGACAATCACTTTTACCATCATGGTGCCCCTCACTCACTATGCTTTAGAAAAATTAGTCCTCTTATATTTCCTGGATGACATTGACCCTTTTTCCACCTCAGAGACACTTTGCATGCTGTTTCTTCTGCCTGAACTGCTCTTCCTCTTTCCCAGGGGAATGCTTCTTGAGCTTCAGATCTCAGATTAAATATGCCCTCCCTTGGTAGACCTTATAGATCTCCCCGTCTGTAACCCATCTCTTACAATATTTATTGCAATTTTCAATTTGATAATATAGCTTCTCTCCTAAATGTAAGCTTCAAAAAATCAAGAACCATGCTGCTCTTACTGGGCCTAGAATATGTCAGACATTCAGGCAATATGTTATTTGTTGAAGCAATTAATTGACACCTACCAGAATTTTAGCATGAGTGATGACTAGGCCAACTTCATCTGAAGAGGTTCTGTCAATCTCGAATTATTAGGGTTTCAAGTTTTAGGCATATATGACTGAACATATACTATGGAATAAGCTACCTACATTATTAAACATTTAATGTATTATAATAATTATAATACAGAGACATACATATGATATACATACATATATTATAAACGAATGTGTATGTATTAGATATGTATATGTTTGTGGTCATATAAGTAATACATGTTTGTGTATATATGTATATTAAATACACTTATGCAAAGGGTGACAAAAACTGCATTCACATTTTAAGAGATGTTATCTATGTATTACTTACTTCTGAAGTTGAATTAAAGGTCCCATTACTAACTAGTCAAGTATACCCAGACAACCTATGCATATCCATTTTACCTGCAATTTGTACATGTTGGGGGAATGATCGATTTTCCTTCCAACAAGATCCCTTATATGTATTGTGTATATGTTCTTTGGCACCAATTATATATATAATATTAACATATTTTATATAAGGTAATAAATCTATAACTCTGGTTTAATATAAACATATCTAATATAACCTGGTTCTAATACTTGAAAGTCATATGAGAATTAGTAAAACATTTTTGTAGCTGTGACTTGGTGCCATCTTTCTCTCAGATGTTCATCCCGTTATTTGTCCTGGCTGAGAAGTTTGCTGATTTTTCTGATTCATGAGGCCCTATGTCCAATACCAAACTCCTTCAAAATAATTGCACTCTCTTAGCTTCTTTTTTTTTCTGTTGTCTAAAATTCCAATTTTAAGTGTTCGTCCTTAGTATTTATAGTTTAATTTTGCTACTTTTACTTGAAAACTAGGTGTTTCAAGTCTTTTTCTGGAATGAGATTGAGAAATATATTAATAAAAATAAATCAATCACTCTACAAGAGTATGTCTTGATAAATACAACTTTTGGAGCTTCATTTTTTTTTTTTTTTTTAGTGTCTCACTTTGTCACCCTGAGTAGAGTGCCGTGGCATCACAGCTCACAACAACGTCCAGCTCTTGGGCTTAGGCGATTCTCTTGCCTCAGTCTCCCAAGTAACTGGGACTACAGGTGCCCGCCACAACGGCTAGCTGTTTTTTTGTTGTAGTGTGGCCAAGGCTGGGTTCGAACCTGCCCCCCTCAGTATATGCGGCAGGCACCCTACTCACTGAGCCACAGGTGCTGCCCTGGAGCTTCATTTTTCAACAACAACTGCTTGTGAGGTGGCTTTTGTCCTAACCAGTTCCTTGGGAACAGCTTCTCACTCTCACTCCTATGTCATGGCTGGAGGACAGATTTGATCGACTCTCCTGGCTTTGCAAGAAAGAACAAAGCATTCTGAAAAAGCATCTCATCCCTCCCCAGAAAACTGGATTGAGCTCATGGATTTCATATGACTTGGTGTGGCAAACCCTTAGCTGTCCCTTGACTGTAAGCTTAGATGCCGCTCTGGGCTCCTAATGAGATGGTGGCAGGGAAATGCCAGTATTATTAAAAACTATGCTTACCTGCAGAGGCAGATATATTTTTAACTGTCAGCCTTTTCCCATCCTTTGTATGAAAGTTCCAAAACTTCATACAACCCAACCAAATAGATACTGGGGTGTTGAATATATACTGGGGAGTTGGTGCTATTGTTAAGGGTCTTGTTCCTCAGAACTGTTACCAAAAGTGAGAAAACAAAATACTAGAATCAAGGCAGTGGCATCAAATTTTAAAAACAATCACTTTTTGGTGATAAAAATAATTTTTTTATAACTCTAAGTGAAAGTAAGAATTCCCTGAGTACAGAGCTGATTTTATGTGAGTTTAAATCTGTTCTTTGTTTTTCCCCAGTCTCTTGCTTTAATACACACTAACTAATCAGTCAACCGAAGCTCTACTGGCCATTATATCCACTTGCAAACTAGCAAATTCAACTTTTGACATAACAACACAAAGCAAAATGAAGTGGAATGCTGTGATTTTAAGGGGGCTTTGCCCTCCTTTGTTCCGTGAACTCTGCCAGCGTTCACACCACAGCAGTCTCACAGCCCTTTGTTCAAACTCACAACATCGAATGTAAAGAATGCTTTACATTGTCATTTTCTTAGCTGAGGAATCCAAATGCATCAAGAAAAATGCTCACCGAGGCTTGGATCAGAAAGAGGTGTTTATTTGCCACGCGCCTCGTTCTGCATAACTCAGCAGCATGATAAATGGATTGAGATTGCAATCGAGAGTTCAAGTCCTCTTCATCTCCTATGAATAATGAAGTCCAAATACATGAGCCAACATGATAACCCTCTAAATATTAAGTTCTGATGCTGGGGGACGTTGAAGATTATCATCTCGTATACCTGAGTAGAGCCAGACACGGGAGAGAGATTACAGACTTGCTCTATCACATGTCTATTAGCCAATTTTTCCACTGAAACACCTGGCCATCGTCTCTGCAATCTCTCTCATCATCTGTAAGATATACAAATTTCTTCAAGGAAGCAAGTATGACAGAGTAGATAGAGCCCTGGACATGCTTGGGAAGGTTTTGTGGTCTCCTAAGCATAAGTGGTGAAATCAAGCAGATTTGGATCTGAATCTAAGTCAGTCTGGTCACTTCCTGGCTTTTTTGATCTTGGGTAAAGTACTAACTTCTCTGTGCTTCCATTTTTTTCACTTGTCAGAGACAGCCATTGTGAAGAATAAAGTAATTCTTGTTTTTGCAATATATTGTACCATGCCTCCCACAAGAGAGAAACCGACACAACTCGCTGTTGTCATTTAAGTGGACACCTGCCACATTTCTGATGTCACAACACTCTAGAGCTCCCACGTAATCATTTTCCAAATGTAAATTAAAAAATTGTGCCGGTGGGCCCAAATAGCCAGGTCTTTGATTGTGTCATTCTATCCATCATTTGCCTTTTGCTCTGTCTTTATTTGACGTAATGGCATCTAATACTTATACAAGAAGCATATAAAGAGTTCAAAGACAAAACACACAAAAGGTTTGTGCAGGTATTCAGCAGGGCAAAGTTGCCATCGACTAGATAGTAGAAACAAAGTGGAAAGAGCAGTGAAAGAAGTGGGCAATGCAAGACAGTGGTCAGAATATCAAAGGCTGTGTCCCCCCAGCCAAGAGGGGAGAAATAAACATCAGTAAGAAAGGGGAACACACATCGGAGAATTTACAAAAATAAAATGGCCAGACATTGCAAAAATACTACTCCACTAACTAGTGAGAAACTTCATGGAAGAGGCTTCTAGAAAAAATAAGTGGAGGAAGCAATTTTGCAATGCCCTCAGAAACAAAATGTAAAGAGAAGAAGAGAGGATTACTAGTAATGGAGAAAGTGTGGGACATTGAAAGCCCTTCAGGGGATTATATTACGACAAAGGGAAGCTGGCTGACAGAGGATGGCTTCTTGAACTTTGTCTGGTTCCCATTACTTTCCTCTTCAGAAAATGTCATCCATTCCATGCAGGGCAGGACAATTTGCCAAATATGCTATTTAAATATTGATTTTAGAACATTTCTTTGATTTGAAAGTACAACACCAAGATTGGCAAAAATTCAAACTCTTTCTCTCTGAAGTCTTAGCCGTGATTTACAGGGTGGTTTTTTTCTACCAAAGATAAAATGGAAGAAGCCCAGAACATAACAGTGCACAAAGCGCATAATTCCTCACAATAAAACGCATTGGCTAGAAATGTTCTAAAGAGTATGTGACATAATTTGAGGGATTCTGATTATCTTTTCAGACAAAGACATCTGAACATTTATGTTTCTTTCTTTAATAAGAACATTTGAAGGAAAGAAAGTGAAGGTTAAGGAAATGCTATATAAAATCAATTTTTCTTTGTATGAAAAATTTTTGGCTAATGCCCCTGATTCGTATTATACCACACACAGAGACATTAACTTTTATGGTTTAATGATTAAAGGTTTAAAGATGGATGTGGTCATTTCTTTTTCCCTGCTGTATCCTGGGACCTGCAAGTAATTCCTAGCACATAGTCGGAACTCAATAAATATTTGTTACATGAATGAATAACTAAAGCTCTAGAACATTTCTAGAACTAGAAAATGAATTCTTTAATTATCACCAGCTGAGTGCTACTTGAGCAGAAAAAATCCTAAAGTTCATATTTTATACATACCATGAGTATCATGGTTTGGGGTACCTCAGGTTGAATTCGTAGTCTTGATTTTAATAAATATAAAAAAGTTGGTTTATAATCACTGTGAAGAAAAATCAGCCTGTTCATTATGAGAAAGAAAAAAGAAAGAAAGGAATCTGTCTCCTTATGTGGATTTATTGTTGTTGCTGGTGTGTGCATGTTTGTCCATCTGATTTTTTGTCAATCATACATCCTCAGAAGACCATCACTGATTTAGAGAAGACCAGTCACTGGTGTGACCAGCTGAAGAAAATACATCTAAGGCGGTGTCTGTGGCTCAAAGGAGTAGGGCACCAGCCCTATATGCCAGAGGTAGTGGGTTCAAACCCAGCCCCAGCCAAAAACTGCAAAAAAAAAAAAAAAAAGAAAGAAAAAGAAAGAAAGAAAATACATCTAAAGCCTGAAGCAGCCTGTTTTATAGCGTTTCTAGAATATTTTTTAAAGCTGCTTGCCCTAGCAATGACATGTTTCTTAGAATAGTTACTAAGTTACCTTTCAATCCTAAAATATGTAATGGGCCACAATTATGTATGAAAACACTTCAAACTCGGACCCACATGCTTCGTTCCTTGATTATCTCCTGGCTAAGTAACTTCTAGTTCTTCCTTCCCCATATCCTTCTTCTCCCCACTCTACAGGCTCCAATCCACTCTAGCAAATACCTTTGCCAAACGTCTGACTGGTCTAATGAATTTATAATACCCTTAATGACAGGAGCATCTAGTATAAAATGATTAAAACAGCCACCACTCAAAACAGAGACTAGGAGAAATACCAGATAAATATAGTAAAATTTCTGCCTATTTGAAAAGACCAAAAAAAAAGCACATGCATATTCCCCAGATAAGAAGTGATGTGTAAATTTCTTTGAAAATAAGTGACAGAGTTGTAAGAGACCTAAAAGGAGTCCTTCACTTGGTTCTTCAAAGACTAGCAAGAAGGCTGAAGAGGAACAGTTTGGGGGAGCCTATTTCTGCAGCACAGAATGAAGAATGTGACAGCAGACTGACTTCGTATCTCTGGAAATCTTGTGTCATTTTCCTGAGAACAACCTAGAAATGCTGCCTGATAAGTAAAGAGGGAAGAAAGATGAAGGAAAAGGATGAGCACAGGAAGCACACAGAATCACGGAGAGAGGCCTGAGCTCTAGGCAGCAATTCCCAACTTTTTGGCACCAGGACCAATTTCATGGAAGACCATTTTTCCATGAAAGGGGGAGGGCAGGAGGATGAGACAGGAGGGGGCGCTCAGGTGGGGATGCAAGGATGGGGAGTGACTGCAAATACAGCTGGAGCTTCACTAGCTCGCCTGCCTCTCACCTCTTGCGGCAGGGCCTGGTTCCTAACAAGCCACCAACTGGTACAGGACTTGGGGGGCTCTAGGACAACACTGACTAACACACTGACTTTTCTACAGTGATGGAGATGGTCTCCCTCTGTGCTGTCTGATGGGATAATACAATCCCAGTGCTAATTTAAATTCAATCTTAACAGTTTCAGAAGCTGTTTCTTATGGTCTTAAATTTTTAAAAAATGTTTTGATAAATATAAAAAATATAGAGTTAGAAAAGATATAAAAAAAATTAGAGTTAATAAGATATGGGAAGATGAAAGCTCAGCTGAAGAAAACAAAAAAGAAATTTGAGGATAATAAAATAAAGAAATTAAAACTGATTAGAAACAGTCAGATGTAGAATAGATGCTGCTGAAGTAGTCAGACGTGTAAAGGAAGCACCTGAGGAAATAGTACAGACCACGATGAAAAAATACAGAAAAGTAAGTAAGAAAAACACAATTGATTTGCAGGCCGATTCCATACACACATGATAAATTTCCCCTGATCTGAAAATATGACAAATCTATAAGCCAAAAATAGGTTCAAATATATAATGTAAAATCTTCCTGAAATAAAATCACACGTATGTTGAGGTCATATTACGTTTCAGGAAAGTCGACTGCACAATGACCAACTTTTAGATATGTCCTGAGAATTTATTAAAAACCATGAGATTTCTCTTTCGCATCAGATGATGTTCCCATATTATTTTTCCTTCCTCTTCCTCCTTCCTTGTTCCTCTTTCTTTCTTACCCCTTCCTCCTCCTCTTTGCTTCTTCCCCTCCTGTTCCTTCTCCCCCTCCTCCTTCTACTCTCCCCCTTCCCTTCCTCCCTTCTTCTTCTTCTCCTTTCTTTCCCCTCCTTCCTTTCTTCTGCTGTTTCTTTCTCCTCCTCCTTCTCTTCTTCTTCTCTCTCTTCTCTTCTCTCTCTCTCTCTCCCCCTCTTTCTCCCTCCTCTTCACACCCCCTCCAATTAATTTCCTCCAGCTTACATAGAAAACAACATGGCTAAGATCTCTAGAATTTACTATACATTATTACTTTAGTCTTCAGTCTTGGTTTCTTTTTCTCATTTACAGTTCTAGTATTCTGAGGGAATTGGAAAAACAAATGAAATCAGCCAGGGACAGAAAAACAAATATCACATATTCTCACTCATATGTGGGAATAAAAAAGTTGATCTCAGGATGGGAGACGATGAAGAGAGGTTGGTTAATGGGCACAAATATACAGAAAGGAATAAGTTCTAATGTTCAAAAGCAGGGTAGGGTGACTATTGTTAGAAATAATATATTGTTACAGTAGCACCAAAGAAGATGAAATATTTGGGAGTCTACCTAACAAAGGAAGTGAAAGATCTCTATAAAGAGAACTATGAAACTCTAAGAAAAGAAATCGCTGAAAATGTTAACAAATGGACAAACATACCATGCTCATGGTTGGGAAGAATCAATATTGTTAAAATGTCCATACTGCCCAAAGCAATATACAATTTTAATGCAATGCCTATTAAAGCTCCATTGACATATTTTAAAGACCTTGAAAAAATATTGCTTCGTTTTAT
>CAUYON010048308.1:0-15145 GCA_963573935.1 Arctocebus calabarensis
TTTTGAAGTTCCTTATGACTTAGCCATGACATGAGAGTAATTATCCGCTTGGATAAAATTTAAAGGATTTTTTAAAAATTAATTTACTATATACAAAATGATAAATAGGTAATTTGGATAGTTTTAAATTCTTGGGTTGACCGTTTTGTCTATATATTGTCAGCTATCAATTCAAATTTATAAACACTATTGAGGAGTAATACTTTCTGACTTCAGGGAGAATTCTAATTTTGTAAGTTGGTCACATGATGATTAGTTTTTATTTAAGTTATTTTCATGTATTTGTTATTTATTAATTGGCCTGAATATTGAGACCAGACTAGTGTTAGCATACTTTCATTTGCAGAAAAATTTAGAAAAGTCTGTACCCTTTTTACAATGATGACTTTTCAAAAGAATTAGTATAAATATTAGCCCGCAAGAACAATCCTAAACAATCATAATTAAACTATATTAGAAAAGAAGATGATTTATCGTGAAGCATTTTCCTCCCCCCAAATTATCACATTTCTATTGCGTGGTGGAGTGTCACATTGAAAGATGATATTCTTAATTCTTCATTCTCTCTGTCAATAGCACATTCATGCTGGATAAGTTGTTTATTTTGTTTTGTTTTATGCCTTAAACCATCTTGTGGGATTACTTGCCCATCCCATAATACAGTTTTATGCAGAAAGGTTGAAATTATGTAAATGGATTTTGTGAAAATTTTCAGTTATAATATTTTAAAGGGATTGAATGGATCTTTGTTTATTTGTAAATAAAATTGGATTTCCAAGTCAAAAAAAAAATAGCCAGGCATTGTGGCAGGCACCTGTAGTCCAGCTACTTGGGAGGCTGAGGCAAGAGGACTACTTGAGCCCAAGAGTTTGAGGTTACTATAAGCTATGACACCACTTCTGAGGGTGACAAAATGAGACTCTGTCTCAAAAAAAAAAAAAAAAAATTTTTTTTTTAATTGATGTGAGTGTTGGAAGGGAGATGTAATAGTTAAATAGGTAATGGGATGACACAGAGAAAAAACCAAAGTCTATGGCTCAGCGCCTGTAGCTCAAGCGGCTAAGGTGCCAGCCACATATACCAGAGCTGGTGGGTTCGAATCCAGCCTGGGCCTGCTAAACAACAATGACAACTACAACCAAAAAATAGTTGGGCATTGTAGCAGGCACCTCCCAGCTACTTGGGAGGCTGAGGCAAGAGAATCACTTAAGCCCAGGAGTTGGAGGTTGCTATGAGATGTGATGCCACAGCACTCTATAATCTACCCAGCGACAGCTTGAGGCTCTGTCTCCAAAAAAAAATAAATAAATAACAAAATCTAGCCTCATTTAAAATCAGCTAAGGCAAATATGTTTTCACTTAACTCTTTTTTTTTTTTTTGAGACAAGAGTCTCATTATGTCGCCCTGGTCTAAGTAGAGTGCCGTAATGTCACAGCTCACAACAACCACCAACTCCTGGGTTTAAGTGACTCTCTTGCCTCAGCCTCCCAAGTAACTATGACCACAGGTGCCCATCACAATGCCTGACCATTTTTTGGTTGCAGTTGTCATAGTTGTTTGGCGAGCCCAGGCTGGATTCCAACCTGTCAGCTCTGGTGTATGTTACTGGGGCCCTAGCCACTGAGGTACAGGCGCTGAGCCTGTTTTCACTTAACTTTTTTTTTTTTTTTTTTTTTTGAGACAGAGCCTCAAGCTGTCACCCTGGGTAGAGTGCCGTGGCGTCACAGCTCACAGCAACCTTCAATTCCTGGGCTCAAGCGAGTCTCTTGCATCCGCCTCCCAAGTAGCTGGGACTACAGGCGCCCGCCACAACACCCGACCACTTTTTGGTTGCAGCCATCATTGTTGTTTGGCGGGCCCCAGGCTGGATTCGAACCTGCCAGCTCAGGTGTACGTGGCTTGCGCCTTAGACTGTTGAGCCACAGGCACTGAGCCTTCACTTAACTTTTTAAGAGGAAATTAGTTTTCAAAATATAAACTATAATGTAATTTTTCTGACAAAATAATATTATCATTCTTACTGCAAATAAAAATTGCTTCAGGGTGGTGCCTGTGGCTCAGTGAGTAGGGCGCCGGCCCCATATACCAAAGGTGGCGGCCCCATATATCAAACCCGGCCTTGGCCGAACTGCAAAACAAAACAAAAAAAATAGCCGGGCTTTGTGGCAGGCACCTGTAGTCCTAGCAACTCAGAAGGCTGAGGCAAGAGAATTGCCTAACCCCAGGAGTTGGAGGTTGCTGTGAGTTGTGTTATGCCACGGCACTCTACCAAGGGCGATAAAGTGAGACTCTGTCTCTACAAAAAGAAAAAAAAAATTGCTTCAAAGACACAAAATAATGGAAAGAGGCTTATACTATCCACAAGATGACAAAAGTGATAAGACTTGAAAAGACTGAATTTCTATTAATCATTCATTTTCATGCAATTATTTAAATGACCAGAAACAAGCAATTTAAAAATATCAAGATTTTAAGATCCTTTTAGACTAAGTACAAGGAAGTTGAAAAGTAACTTGGAAAACGTACGTCTTATGTGAAGACTTATTCGATGAAACACTACCCCCAAGTGGAAACTACACAAAGTGCAACCCAACAGGTAAGCCTAGGATAAGTGACGTGCAGTTAAACAATATCAGAATAGATGGATCTACAACTCTCCACATTAGAGAGCACTAAATTAACACTGACCCATTCAGGCATCTCACTATCCCCAGAGCTAAATCACTGGTGTTAAAACTTTAAACAGAAAAGCACTGGATAGATATCACCAAGATGGTTGAAAAGAGATCCAACACTCACCTCCTGGACAAAGAAGGACCAAAACAGCAAATAAGTACACTTTGAGTAGAGTGTCTAAGGAAGAATACAGAAATTCAGCAAGGAAGTAACAAAAGCCTCTGAGGCACAGAAACTGGATAACAAGTTAAGAGAGGGAAGCAGAGCACCCAGCTGGAATCAGCTCAAAGCTGAGAAGGGGCTCCCCATTGTGGGGAGAAGGTAAGAGGAACATCACAAACGCCTACAATCCTAACCCCAGAAGAGCCCCACATGTTCACAGGCCCTGAGCCTAGCCTGTAGTTCACACAGCTGAAGTCTAAACAGAAGGAGCACACTGAATCCTTGCCAGGCCCCGGGACCCACCCTGCAACAGCTCCAGTGTCTGAGATGCAGCCACTGATAGAGGACTCCTGCCCTGACCAACAGCCCCTGCATCTCCTCATCCTTGGGGCCCCACTTCATCTCACCATGACTACAGAAAAAAGGGTGTATCACCAAGACTCCAGCTAGTCCCAGCAGCAGAACCATGACCCCAGCACCTGAGCCCACTCAGTGCCCTATACTCCAAAAAAGAAATAGCCAAGCCCAGCAGGGAGGCCCACCCCAGATCTGAAAGAGCTGACACACGCACTGCTCAGGGACCAAAGATCAGCCCACCTGGTACCTACCACCAGAGGCTCTGAGGTTCTCTCCAGTGGCAGAGCAACCATGTGCCACACATACCCCAGAGGGACCAAGACACTGGATACCACCAGCAACCCCCTCCGGCTAGGGCCACAGCTAACACATACTATGCACATATCCCTAGGGTCCGTGCAATGCCTGAGGCTACCAGTGACCCCGTTCCTCTAGTAAGGAGCTACTGCATATGATGCATGCCCTTGAGGGTCTGAGGACTAACCCTCCCGTGATCCCTATCCCCAGTAAAACTGCACCACTCTATGGTAAGGTTAAGGCTACTGAGACACATGAAGACACTGTAGATGTTAATCACAGTCAAAGAAATCACATGGAAATTACACTTCTGTGCCCAGTCAGAACCTAAGCCAAAAATATACAACCCAACCAACATTATTGGCCACATATACAAGAACAAGTCTTTCCTTATGAAAGTTACATCATGGCTGGCCCTGTAGCTCACCAGCTAGGGCACTAGCTAGAGCACCAGCCACATACACCGGAGCTGGCAGGTTCAAATCTAGCCTAGGCCAGTCAAACAACAATGACAACTCCAACCACAAAATAGCTGGAGTGCTGTGGCGGGCGCCTGTAGTCCCAGCTACTCAGGAGGCTGAGGCAAGAGAATCGCTTAAGCCCAAGAGTTTGAGGTTGCTGTGAGCTGTGACGCCATGGCACTCTACTGAGGGTGACAAACTGAGACTCTGTTTAAAAAAAGAAAAGAAAAAAGTAGAAAGATTTCAAATAACCTAATAATGCATCTTAAGGAACTAGAAAAACAAGAACAAACAAAATCCAAAATGAATAGAAGTAAAGAAATAATAAAGATTAGAGCAGATATAAACAAAATTGAAACTTTAAAAAAAGTACAAAACAAAAAGATGGGGTTTTGAAGAGATTAAAAAGAGAAGAGATAAAACTAAATAAAATTAGAAATGAAAAAGGAGATATTACAACTGATACTAAAATATAAAAGCTCATTTAAAACTATTTGAACATCTGCACACCAACAAATCAGAAAACCTACAGGAAACGGATAAGTTCCTGGACACACACAACCTGCCAAGAGTAAACCAGGAAGAAACAAAAACCTGTACAGCTCAATAATAAGAAACATAATTGAATCAGATATATAAAGTCTCCCAATATATAAAGTCTCCCAACAAGGAAAAGCCCAGGACCAGGTAACTTCACTGCGGAATTCTACCCAACTTTTTAAGAAAAATAAACCCCAATTCTTCTCAAACTGCTCTAACAATCTGAAGAGGAGAGAATTTTCCAAACTATTCTATGGGGCCAGCATAACCTTAATACTAAAATCAGACTAAGACACAATTAAAAAAAAAATTACAAGCCAATGGCTCTGATGAACATAGGCACAAAAATCCTCAACAAAATTCTAGCAAAGCAAGTCCAACTGCACATCAAGACTGTGTAGCATGATCGAGGGAAATTCACCCAGGGATACAAAGATGTTCAACACATCCGATTTTATAAATGTAATACATCAAATCCACAAAATGAAGGGGAAAAACCATATGATCATCTCAACAGACACAGAAAAAGCATTCCCTACAATTCAACATTTCTTCATAATAAAAACCCAACAAAAAGTTCATAACTCTGAAGGGTTTTGTCAAGACACCAAATCTTTTCCCTATTTCTATCATTTTAAATAAAATTAGTCTATTAAAGACTACAGAAGACACCAAATCTTTTCCCTATTTCTATCATTTTAAATAAAATTAGTGATTATTTCTATCATTTTAAATAAAATTAGTCTATTAAAGACTACAGAAGTTTTTTCCTAAAACCTCATTCCCAAGACACTAAATCTTTTCCCTATTTCCGTCATTCTAAATAAAATTAGTGATTAGCCTGTTAAAGACTACAGAAGTTTTTTCCTAAAAACTCATTCCCAGTATTTTATTAAATATAAGAATATGAGGTTCCAGGGAATTCTAAAACACACTTACAAGCAATAAAAAGAACTTTTTATTATAAGTAGGCAAATGAATACCTAAGTACAAATTACGAAGTTAACAGACACAGACAGCCTGAAAACAGGACCACGTTTGTGAGAATACTTATTTCTCTACATCCTCACAACACTGGCTATTATCATTCTTTCCAATTTGACAATTAAACAATTATAAATGGTAGTTTGTTATTTCTATTCACATTTCTTTGAACACTATGAATGCAATAAGTTGCATTTATTTTCATGGGCTCATTGGCCCATTTAAATTTCTTACTGTTTTTCCTGTTTAGTTCATATTTTATTTGAGATATTTGTATTTCTAATAGATTTGTAAGTGTCCTTTATTTATAAAAAGATTTTAATTCTTTGTTATACGTGATACAAAATTATAAATTCCTTTTCTAAAATGTTGACAGAATAAAGGTAACACTGTTTTTCAACATTTTGTTACACAGATGAGATGGAGAAATCTGGATTTGTCTTTAATAATCCTATTTGCTACAGGACTTTATTCTAGGTTTTCTATTCTTTCTCTCTGCCCTTTACCCCAACCTTATCTGACTATTGGGCCAAAGATCATAGCAAGAAATAAGCTTTCAGTCTCCTGATGTTACTTTGTACTAAAAAATGCAAATCAAACCAAGCTTCATCTGGCTGTAAGTGAGACTTCCCCCATACATTCTCTATCTTCTTCCATTTGTGAACAGAACATGCTAACAGGTCATCAATTTCATTAGGATTCTTCAATTTACTGTGCTCACACTCTGTATCCAACACTGTACTGGGTGATTTAAGCTCAGCAGGCAGACAGTTTTGCAATGAGGAGTTGCCAATTCTTTCGGAGAATTATCTATCTCAGTTTCTTTTCTATCGTATCATTTCATTCCTAAATTACTACAGTCACGGCCCAGGTGGTCTTTTGCTTCCATTCTTAACCTCTCCAGGTTATCTGCAGACTGCTGCTGGGTAATGTTCCTGAAATGGCCTTTATGCTATATCAGCCCCTGCTAAATCCCCCTGTAGGGTATTTCCCTGTTATTCACCATCTATCTCTGAAGCACTTCATTGTGTGACCTCACTTTTATGCTTCAATTTACCACAAACAATTCTTCCCTTTGCTGTAGATTAGTGTGAAAAAGTTAGACAGCAATTTCTAACTTCCCGCTCACCTACTAAGAGTAATGTTATAATGCTTTACACCTGAAGTGTCTATAATAACACACATATTAATGTTCATATATATTGAATCCAAGGATTTGTCACCACTAAGTCATATCTATTGTCAATGACATATCTATAAACTATTTTTACTACCAAAGTAAAATGGTGCTTTGTACTGAGTAATCCAAGAAGTGTATACAGGATGAAAAGGGCAATAATATATATCTTTATTGGAGGGATTGGCTACCATTTTAATATACTGTTAAAGAAACTCAAATCACAAAGACTCAGAAAGTCCTCTTTCACCCTTGCCAGAGGCAATAACCTCTGACTGGTCTCTGATTACACTTCTTTTTTTCTTTTAATAGACAATTATGAAGTATTGCACATGAAGAATTAATAGAATAATAAAGTCCAGCAGGGTGTAGCTCACACTTGCAATCCTAACACTTCTGGAAACCAAAGCAGAAGGCCTGCTTAAAGCCAGTTCGAGACCTGCCTGAACAACATAGCAAGAACCCTCTCTCTACAAAAACTAGAAAAATTAGCCATGGCACATTCCTGCAGTCCTAGCTACTTGGGAAACTAAGACAGGAGGAGCACTTGAGCCCAGGAGTTTGAAGTGCAGTGAGCTATGATGATGCCACTGAACTCTAGCCCAGGAGAAAGAGCCAGACCCTGCTTCAAAAAAAAAAGAAAGAAAAGTATAGTGCTCGCTTCGGCAGCACATATACTAAAATTAGAACAATACAGAGATTAGCATGGCCCCTGCACAAGGATGATACGCAAATTGGTGAAGTGTTCCATATTAAAAAAAAAAAAAAAGGAAAGAAAAGTATAATAAACTCCAATGTGCTGATCTTCCTTCTCCACTTCCCCTTTTCCTCCCCTACAATCTAGTCTCCAAACAGCAATGAGAATGAGCCATTTCACATGACTATGTCAGGTCATGTCGGTCTTCTGCTCACATCCTCAGCTCCCGTCTCAATCAGGGTAAAGCCAGTCCTCACTCTGAGCTAAATGGTCCTGTGTGATCTGGCCTCCTGGACCTCTCTGCTCTCATTTCTCACTTTTGTTCCCCTCAATGACCTTTTTCAGTCCAGCCACACTGACCCTGCTACTAACCTCGCCAGGGACTCTCAGGGCCAAGATCTCAAGGCACGCTCCTTCACTTCCTGCAGGTCTCTCCTCAAAAGTCCTCTCAGCATTTTCTACTGCACTCACTTTTATTTATTTCTCCACACCACCTATCATTAGCTCTTGTATTTCTACAGACATATTTGCTTATCTGTCCCTCAGCTATCTCCCACACACAAATACCCCATAGGGTTATCTAACTTCAGTCTTTCTTGTGTTCCTGTCCTCAAGAGAAAACTTACTATCCAGAGAACTGAGTATGGCTCGCTTCAAAACTACTAAATTCCCAATGTCCTACTTGAGATACATGCACACACTTCCTCAAAGATTTTACTTATGCAAACAAAGTACCCCTCTTTATAATATCGGTCTCAGGTTTAGCAGTTCTTATAACAAAATTTAAATATTCTATAAGCTTTATACCATGAAATATAAAACATAGCAATCATATTAACACAAAAAGAGAGACTATATTAAATGATGCCCTTAACTTTGGGCTTGGCCAAGTGGTTTCCTTTGACCAATGACTTGTGAGTGGAAATAGCATGCCACTTCTGAACAGAAGCTCCAAGAAGCACCCAGAGGCATCATCATTATTTTCCCTCTGCCCCCATAACAACAATGTCTCAGAGAGAAGCTGCTCCTTCAGATGAGAACCTGAAATTAGGAAGACAGATAGAGGAGAGCCATAGGCACCCAGAGCTAAAAGGTCACATGAGCATGAAAACAACCCTTTCCTGTTGTAAACTATTGAGATTTAGAGGTTGTTTGTAAATCCAGCAAACCTAGCAAAAGATGACTTACTTATATAGTTAACAAGCTACTTTATTTCTTTTCTTTCTGTCTTCATAAATTTTTAATGATAAGTTCTGGTTTTGTTTTGCTTTGTTTTCAGATTAACATGAGGGTACAATCAATTAGGTTACATTGCATGCATTTATAAGGTAAAGTCCAAGTTGTAGTTGAGTCCTTCACCCTGGAGATGTGCCATATACCCCTTACTCATCACAAGATAGCTAGTCATAGGATAATGTGATTAATCACTTTCCAAAAACAAGAAGTTCTGATACATGTATCACTGTAACATCCTAAGTTTACTTATTTCTTTTTTGTTTACTCAGGTAGAAATTATGCTAAGCAGAAAAAACTTAGAGGAGAAACATCAGTGCATATAATGCAACCTGGAAACAGTGTATCTACGTGTGCAAGTAAAAAGCTGAAGCCGAAGCTAGGGGAGAACACAACCCACAGGTGGCCTAGAAAGTTCACAAGGACACATATGGAAAGGGAGTAGAAAACATCAGTCAGAAGTTTCACAGAGATTATATTCCCCCCTTTAAAACTAAACTAAATCAGGCCAGTCATGATGGCTCATGCCTGTAATCCTAGCACTTGGGAGGCTGAGGAAGGTAGACTGCCAGAGCTCATAGGCTCGAGACCAGCCTGAGCCAGAGCAAGACCCCTAACTCTAAAAAGTAGCTGAGCATTATGGTGGACACCTATAGTCCCAGCTCTTTGGGAGGCTGAGGCAAAAGAACTGCTTGAACCCAAGAATTTGAGGTTGCTATAAGCTAAGATGCTACAGCGCTCTACCAAGGGTGTCTCAAGAAATAAATAAATAAACAAATAAAACTAAACTAAATCAGGCCTGTCAGGCAGGTTTAAGCAAATACTTTTCCTCTGCTCCTCCTGGACTCTCATCAAGATGTGATGCTATATCATGTCTACAATAACACAAAGACAATACATGGACACATCATCCCTTGTAATAATCAACGCAGCAAAAAGATCCTTAGAGGCCCCTAACTGTCTCAGCCTGAGTGCCCGCACATCTCAAAACTACCCCCCAACCCACGCCCCCTCCCCCGGCAAAATCCAGGAACAGGTTTTAGAATAGAATAAGGAAGTTCCCTGAGTTCCCAAAGACTATTAGCCACAGGTAAAACAATGGTAAAAACTCACTCAAGCAGCGTTTCCCAAGCTACTGAGTCTCCCAAGCCAAGTTTGTCCTCATGCCAACCGCCACGATGTAACCACCTGAGCCAGCCCCTGACTATAGCCCCACCCTGAGTTAACCGCCATGTTCTTGCTTCTGTGCTCACTTGTTTGCCTACCAACACAGCACAAAAATGGTATAAAAATCAGCCTGCTCCTCATTTGGGGGCCATTTGCCCTTTGGGGCAGTGACCCGCCTGCACAGGTGTAATAAATCATCGTCTGATCTATACCTGAAGTGGGGTCCGAGTTTTTCCTATAGGTGAGATGAGTACAACACCCTCTTTATTTTATCTTTTACTTAGACTTCTGATACTCTTACTGTGAATTTAACAAATGCAGAGGTGATAAGGAAATAAGGGGGAAATGACCCACCCAAATACACAGCTATAAACTTTTTATAAACCAAATGCATAAATCAAGTTATATCTTAGTAAAACAAAAAAATGGAAATATATTCAACCAATCTCAGACACATCAGCCCCTTCCCACAAAAATGACTATATCAACATTTAAAGAACCAATGTATAAAGTACCTTCTTTACACATATTCTAGGTTCTTCAGGAGATAAAACCTGAAATGTGATCCAAGCACTTATAGAATTATGTATACAAAATGAAAACAAGTTACAAGGTAAAAATATTAAGAATAAGCAGCATAAAAAGAGGAAGAAAAGAAAAAACAGTTACAGCATGGGAAAATCTGGCAAAGAAGCCCTGAAATACACTGTCAAAATCTGTCCTTGCCCTAAGAATGTATAAGCAGATAGCAGCTAGAATTTAAACAAACATCCAAAGTGTCTCAGTTCCTTTCAAAAAGTTAAGCTACACAGCCACATTGAGAGAGAAGAAATGTATTCCATGTCCTGCTTAGGCCTTTGTTTAGAAAACCTCACTGCTTGATTATTCATTTGGAACAGATGCCTCTATAAACAAATTGAGGGAAATGTGTATTTTATTATTTTATTTTATATTTTATTTTTTTATTTTATTTTATTTTATTTTATTTTATTTTATTTTATTTATTTTATTTTATTTTATTTTATTTTATTTTATTTTAGAGACACAGCCTCAAGCTGTCACCCTGGGTAGAGTGCCGTGCCATCACAGCTCACAGCATCCTCCAATTCCTGGGCTCAAGCAAGTCTGTTGCCTCTGCCTCCCAAGTAGCTGGGACTATAGGTGCCCGCCACAACACCCAGCCATTTTTTGGTTGCAGCCATCATTGTTGTTTGGCAGGCTGGGCTGGATTCGAATCCGCCAGCTCAGGTGTATGTGGCTGGCGCCTTAGCCCTTTGAGCCACAGGCGCCAAGCCTGTATATACTAGTAAGATGCAAGAAAACTGGAATTAGGAGATCACTGCTGGGTCATCAAATGTGCCCCTCACATAGCCCTGCACTTAGCACTCACTCAGTTATTCCCTGTAAGTACTCGGTTGTGCACAAATTCATTCTTTGTGTCCACACCAACCACCAAGCTCATCAGGCCAGTCCAAACCATTTAGATTACTAAAACCCCCCCCACCTTTGAGACTCTTCAATCCAGTATCTTCCAAATGATCTCCTCCCTATCATTAAGCAAAAATTCGTGTAAGTGCCCCTTCAATTAATTTTTAAAATTTCTTTTAAAAAGTTTCCAACTAAGGGTGGTACCTGTGGCTCAGTGGGTAGGGCACTGGTCCCATATACTGAGCATGGGTGGCAGGTTCAAACCCCGCCCAGGCCAGCTAAACAACTGCAATAAAATATAGCCAGGCTTTGTGGCAGGCTCCTGTAGTCGCAGCTACTCAGGAGGCTGAGGCAACAGAATCACCTAGGCCCAAGAGCTGGAGGTTGCTGTGAGCTGTGATGCCACAGCAGTCTACCGAGGGCGACAAAATAATATTCTGTCTCAAAAAAAAAAAAAGAAAGGAAGAAAGAAAAAGAAATCTTACCACTCTGGGAGACCAATGCAGTGGATTGCTTGAGCTCACAGGTTTGAGACCAGCCTGAGCAAGAGCAAGATCCCATCTCTAAAAATAGCCCAGCATAGTGGCAGGTACCTATAGTCACAGCTACTCGGGAGGCTGAGGCTAGAGAATAGCTTGAGTCCAAAGGTCTGAGGTTGCTTTGAGCTATGACACCACAGCACTCTACAGAGAGTGATGAAGTGAAAGAAAAAAAAACAAAGGTTCTAATTGAAAACATTTGATGCTTTTGATGAAAGAGGTAAGAAACCTATGCTTCAGATTCCTTGACTCCAAACTTCCAGTTCTCAAAATTCAGTTATTTCTTAATTTTATCAATATACTTACAGGAACTCCCCTTTGATTTTGCACCAGTAGATGAACATTTTACCTTTAAAAATTACAGCCCACAATTTACTACACTCATGAACTAAATTTCCTTTTATACAATAAAGACTTGCCCTTCTCTATCAATTCAACCTGTTAGGTTGGAAATTCTGTGAAATTAGCCCACTTTAAAAAGTAAATTAAGGCTGGGCAAGGTGATCCATGCCTGTAATCCTAGCACCAACTGCGAAACAAAGACAGGACGAGCCCTGGAGCTCAGGAGTTCAAGACTAGCCTGAGCAAGAGTGAGACCCCGTCTCTACTAAAAATAGAAAAAATTAGGCATGCATTGTTACACATGCCTGTAGTCCCAGCTACTTGAGAGGATGAGGCAGGAGGATTGCTTGAGCCTCAGAATTTGAGGTTTTGAGGTTACTGTGAGTGAGGCTGACACCACAGCACTCTAGCCTGGGCCAGAGAGTGAGACTCTGCCTCAAAAAAACAAAAAATAGAAAGGTAAGTTAAAAAGTCAGCCTTGAAGGAGGCTATTCAACCTTGGTAAATTATTTGAGAGAAAGACAAAGGTAACTTATAAGACTATTCAGGTATTGGCTACTGATTTCATTAAAAAGAAAAACACACTCACTTACCAACAACTGATGCTCCTCTTTCTGCAAAAGCCAGGGCATAGGCTCGGCCCAATCCTAATCAAAAACAAAATAATCAGAAGATTGGAAATGTCAGCATGATTTTTTGGTCGACTCAACTCAACCCCCGTATTGAAGTACTTGGCGAGCAATTAATAACACTGCAGCACTACAGTCTTCAGTGGTGCTCTCAACCTGCCCTATCTTCTGCTTGCAGATGACCGAAAATGTTTAAAACTACATTTCCAACTATTCTACCTACCATTTCCTATCATTCTACTTAGCTGCTAGGATACTAGCTGTGAATTGGCTTCTACTGTTTTACACATTTGCATAAAATTTATAAGGTGAACGTGAGGCAGAGGCCACCTTACTGTGAGTTCTGGCTGTTGATGGTGGTTAAGAAGCTGATTTTCTTGAAACGTCCTATGCATTAAGAAAAGAAATAGTGGCTGCAGAGGCAACTTCTTGATCCAGCTCCCTTATCCTTAGATGGCAGCTTCCATATTTCAGCTCCCTGGTGTCCAATAGCTACTTGGACTGCGGCAGAGCTCCAATGATAGTCCCAGACAGTACTGGCTCCTTTAAAAGGTCAGTTCCATATTGTTCCAGAAGCCATTCCAAAAGGATCCATGTTCCTGCTTAAAATATCTGCTGATTTTGGGGTCCTGAACTGAACACTGACTATATTATTAAACACAAAAAAATACTTAATTCTAACTCAAAGCTATGAGGTATAAATTTATATATCCAAAAAGAAATACACACATTCACATATATGCTTCATAGGTATAAGAATATCTCAGGAAGAATATTTAAGAAACTAACAATTAGTGGTTACCTCTGGGGACTAGAACTGTGTGGCCAGCAACCAGGGTTAGAAGACTTACTTTGCATTGCTTAAATTGTTTTTGTTTTTTTTTTGAGACAAAGTCTTAAGCTGTTGCCCTGGATTGAGTGCCATGGCATCACAGCTCACAGTAACTCCAACTCCTGGGCTCCAGAGATTCTCCTGCCTCCGCCTCCCAAGTAGCTGGGATTACAGGCACCTGCCACAACATCCGGCCATTTGCTTAAATTGTTTTAACATATACATATTTTTGCGTTTTACATTAATTGATAAATTTCACTGATAAATAATTTACATATAGTATAAATTAATTAATAAGTATACAAATAACAAACTGAGATAAATTATCAAGATTTTACAAGAACCACTCAAAATATAGATTTCTAGAACTGCAAGATATTATATAACCAAATAATTTATTTTAGATTTAATCCCCTCTGAATGGATAAGAGAATACTCAGCCAGTTTATGAACAGAAGGTACTAAGCTCATAACTGTCAAATACAGTGGTTCTCAACCTTCCTAATGTTTTTAATATAGTTCCTGTGGGTCACGACCCACAGGTTGAGAACCGCTGGTCTAGCCACAACTCTTTTGAGGTTTCACAAAATCAATTTAGTGACTTGCATAGCATTAAACAGAACAAAAAATAAAAATTTCAGAGTGTGGCCGGGCACAGTGGCTCACACCTATATGGGAGTATCACTTGTGGTTAGGAGTTCAAGACCAGCCTGAGAAAGAGCAAGACCCCATCTCTACAAAAAACAGAAAAATCTGCTGGACATGGTGGCACAAAGCGCCTGTAATCCCAGCTACTTGGGAGGCTGAAACAAGAGGACCGCTTGAGTCCAGGGGTTTGAGGTTGCTTTAACATAGGCTGATGCCACTATACTCTAGCCAGGGCAATAGAGTGAGACTCTGTCTCCTGAAAAAAACTTTTTCAGAATGTACATTTACTATACATTGTATCATGAATTGATTTCAAATGTACATGCCGTATGTGTACGTATGTTAAGTGTACTGGGTCCTGCTGTAAAATGCACTGCATACAATGTGTAAACATGCAAATGCTGTCAAAATAAACAGTCTCTGTCCTTGAAGGACCTTCAAATATAGTTCCTAAGAGGAAAGTCACCCTTGGCAATGGTAAAGATTTCTAAGATAATCAGTGGACCTCCTACATAAAGGAGGCACAGTGGTTATGGTACCAGCCACATACACCAAGGCTGGTGGGTTCGAACCCAGCCCAGGCCAGCTAAACAACAACTGCAACAAAAAATGGCTGGGCGTTGTGGTGGGTGCCTGTAGTCCTAGCTACTTGGGAAGCTGAGGGAAGAGAATCACTTAAGACCAAGAGTTGGAAGTTGCTATGAGCTGTGACACCATGGCACTCTAACAAGTGTGACAAAGTGAGACTCTGTCTCAATAAATAAATAAATAATAAAAATAAAAACTATGATACAGGGCAGTGCCTGTGGCTCATCGAGTAGTGCGCCGGCCCCAATTACCGACTATGGCAGGTTCAAACCCGCCCTCGCCTATATCCAAAAATAGAAAAATAGCTGGGTGTGGTGGCAGGTGCCTATAGTCCCAGCTACTCAGGAGGCTGAGGCAAGAGAATCGCCTAAGCCCAGGAGTTGGAGG
>CAUYON010048309.1:0-42824 GCA_963573935.1 Arctocebus calabarensis
CCGTGCACAGGGAAGGCCGCACGCTCTACAAACCTGCCCACGGAGCGACAGACACCCGGGAGCCGTGCCCAGGGAAGGCCGCACGATCTCCACACATCCAGACGGAGGGAGAGACCCGCGGGAGCCGGGCCCAGGGAGTCGTGCTCTGGTTAGGCCGGAGGCTCTCTTAACTTGCACACGGTGGGAGAGTCCCCAGGGGGCCGTGCACAGGGAAGGCCGCACGCTCTACAAACATGCACACGGAGGGAGAGACCCCAGGGAGCCGTGCACAGGGAAGGCCGCACGCTCTACAAACATGCACACGGAGGGAAAGGCCCCAGGGAGCCGTGCACAGGGAAGGCCGCACGCTCTATAAACGTGCACACGGAGGGAGAGACTCCAGGGAGCCGTGCACAGGGAAGGCCGCACGCTCTATAAACGTGCACACGGAGGGAGAGAGCACACATCTGACATCTGGCAGTCGCCAGCTGAAAACCTGGCTCCAGGACTATGACCACTACAACCGGAGCAAGTTATTAAATGACTCACCTTTGGTAAAAGGAAAAAGTAGCACTCACCTCATTCACCACGTCTAAAGTCTCGGTGAGATAATGTGCGGGAAACAACGTTAGACATCTAGTAGTTAACTGGTAACTTGGTCTTCTCACCCACCGCTGACTGCCTAGTTCTGACCTGGGTGTCTCCATACACATTACTTCTATAAAACACGGCCATTTATCTTCAAACATCCTGGCCACATTCACCAGGATCCCTCAGCTGCCTTCACCCAGAGCTTCTGACCATCAGATCATCACATAATAAGAGTTGTTCTTCTTCCACAACTTATGCTGTCAGGGGAGCTTCATTTTTTATTTTTCTGAAGACCCAGGTTAAGGCAACATTATTTAAAAGAATATATACCAATATTTTTACTGTCCAACTGATAAGTGTCTGATACACTTATAAATCATTAATTATCCATGTAAAATCTAGATGTAGAACCTCTGATATGGAAACAGGTGAGTCACTATTTCATGAAAGGGGAACAAGTTTACCTCTCCTCTCCCCAGCAAACTTTCCCTCCACTGCCAACTGATAGCACAACAGCACCTTCTGGGGGAACAAACAGTCTCAGGGAGTTGTTCTGATCATTGCATTGTAATCATTTCTATTTCTGATTATATACTTAATTTTTTTACAGAACTTCCCAACTAACATGTCAAGACTCTGCCTCTAATTTTCATCTTGGAAAAAATCATCTATAGGAACAGTTAGAAGAGCCTTTACATGGCCGGTTTTCTGGTTTTGAATCCAGTTTTCTATATTAAAAGCTTGGTAGCCTGAGGCAAGTTACATAATTCTGTCTGCCTCATTTTTCTTACATATAAAACGTGAGGGATAATAAGAATACCTGTCTTATAGGTTTGTTGTCAGGATGAAATGATTCCATGTTATTGAAGCATTCAGAATGGTGATGGGCACATAATTAGTGATATATAAGTAATTTTTTTCATAGAAACATTCCTATTCAACAAAGGAAACACAATTCTATCACGTGCATGTGATCGCTCAGTACTGCTTTGGAAAGGAAACACAAATTGTAACAAACATACTCTTCCTCACTCCTTTTCCACATCTTATTTAGATGTATGAGTCATTAGCATTTTCCTATTTTACCTATTTTCGGTTGTGGTGGGAGTGACAAAACTACTTATCCTTCCTACAACTTGAGTCAACATCTGAAGTCAGATTGCAAGTCTTTGTTTTAACTTTCTTTTTCACGAAAGAACAATAGTCTCAAATGATAGTTTAAGCGTTTTCAATGAAAGGCACTCATACCACCAACTTGCCAGATGTCTCCGATTAATTTGCCCCGTGTTTCACCAGACATGCGGCATGAGCTTCTCATTTAGCTCTGCTGGTGTTGAAGTTTGATAAACAGTCTCTATATAAATGGAAAACTTAATTTTAGTAAAAGATCTGACCTCTGAACGCATGGTTGTCTTGGAGCTCAAGGCAAGCCTGACATGGGCAGAAATGCTATGTGAGCTCTACCGTCCTTCACCACGGATCTTCAGATCTCAGCCTTAAAAAGCGCTGTACTGATTTGGAAATCATGTATGACACTCCACATACATCAAAGTTTGTGCCATCAGATGTATCAAATCCATTCTCAGTGTCCTCTTCTCTGAGGGATTGAGTTTTTAATTTTAATTCATTTTAAAATTAAACAGTCACAGGTAAATAGCCACAGTCTAATGGTTACTACATCTAATATGGCAGTTCTAAATTACATGGTTTTGACTGTAACTGCTATTTATTGAGCTAAGAATTATGAGCTAATGGAGTTTGGGAACCCTTTATGCACAAAGTTTAAAACTTGTGCATGAGCTCCAAGGACCCAGCATCTGGTAAGTGTTGATGAAATGGGAGGCCTCTGCACAACTCCACATGGACAGAGCCAAGAAACCCCAGGAAGCACCATCCTCTTACTACCAATCAGTGGGGTGTGTCGTGACAAGGCAGATTGGTGTCCAAACGGGTCTGATCATTTGTCTTTGTGGGTAGTTCTGAGAACACCAAAGCAGGAGGGCAGATGGAAAGAACTGGTTTCAAAACTAAGACTCTTGGATTCTAATCTTTGTTCAGCCATCAGCCGTGATACATCTATAACTCCCTAGTCCCTGGTGTCCTCACTTTTCTAGGCAGGGCATAATGGATGGCTTAAAGCAATCTCTAAGGTTCTTATAGCTCTAAAGCCTTTTGATGTTTGGCATATTAAATTTAAATTAGGGGTAAGAACTATATTTTAGAACTCTAATTCATCATGTGATTTATGATACCTCAGTAAAGCTGAGTGCCTGTGACAGAAACAGCCTCCATGCCCGAATAGCTGTATTCTTTTGACGGTCTAAAATGAAAATGGTTAGCAGACAAGAGCCAGCTTGTTGCAAAGGGCTCTGATACACTGCAGGTCTGGCACAGTGTATCAGGGATTCCGTGTTGTGCCCACCTCAATCTGACAAGCACATCCTCACCCTTTTGTGGCTTTGTCCTCAAATCAAACGCAAGTCTTACACTTTGTGCATAAAGGATTCCCAGACTCATTAGCTCTAATTCTTAGCTCAAGAAATGGCAGTTACAATCAAAACCATGTAATTTAGAACTGCCATATTAAATATAGTTCAACAACGGCTATTCAACAATGGCTATTTTCCTGAGGATATTTATTTTAAAATGAACTAAAATTAAAAATCCAGTTCCTCAGGGGCAGTAGCTACATCTCCAGTGCTTGAAAGCCACAGATGGCTACTGGCTATTGGACAAAAAAGATTGTAGAATATTCCCATCACTGCAAAACATTCTATTGTATAGCACTGAATTATTCTAGAACCTGGGCTTAAAAAGCAGATTCTTGAATTTCACATGGGACAAATTTCCAAAATTCCCTGGTGCCATTAGGGTTCCATTATAACAGCGGTTCTCAACCTGTGGGTCACGACCCACAGGAACTGTAGTAAAGGGCCGCAGCATTATGAAGGTTGAGAACCACCGCATTATAAGCTCCTTCACATAAAGCAAGGAGATGCAATGATACCATTTAAGTTACCCCTTAAATGACCCTAAGAGTACAATCGATGAGTACAGGATAACAAAGGTGGTGTAAGAAGGGATTGCCTAGCAGTTGAAGAGGCTCTTTTACCATTCACAACACCCCTGAGCAAAGGTGCCTCGGCAAAATCACAGACTGATGTGTTGCAAGTTGTAGAGTTTCCCATGAATCATTGCAATTGAATCCTCAAATTCCAAATCTATCACACCATCAAACATTCTCCTTGAGTTTCCATTACTGCTTTTATTCTCCCCAATATTGTTTATTGCTGGAGAACTAAGGATTTCCTATAGTTTCTTGCTCACTGCAAAGTATTCATCAGAGACACTCTTTTTGACCAAAAGACTAAAAGTCATTCAATGCTTTCTGATCTAGTGTGGAGGATAAACTTTATCCAAACTATAGTTGACACATGAACTACATACTACTAGAAACAAATTTTTCCATAAATTCATTCAGGAAATTTTATGAAAGTGCAACCAGTAAATTTTGAAAACCTAAAAATAAACAGAAGGGCCATTTTGACTGATGATTTTAAATTCTATAATATCTAGCAGAAACATCTTGGAAAGAGGCCAAGTCAATGGATATAATGGACACTGCATATTATCCTTTCGTCAGAGAAGGACATGCCCATCTTTTTTAATGCTCTGACTTCTAGAAAATTGTTTCCTACAAAATTTTTGATTGACTGCATTATATAAAAGAGATACAAAAATATCCAATGTTTACTTTTGGCTTTTCTCCAAGAGTGGAAGGTTTTGGAAATGGAAGATGAATTGTAAGACTGAGCACTTTTAAATAACTGGAAAATGTTTAAATCTCTGAATTGATGAAGCTAGCCATCTGTGTTTAGCCAGTTACTTCAGAATTAATAAGAAATATATTTATACTCTTTGCAAGGGAAATTGAGGCACAAACTAGACAATAAAAAATTGTGTTTCCATATTATATTTAATTTTTCAATTTAGAACCATAAGGCTCTGTGAAAACAGATGAGGATTATTAGGGTATAATGATGTAGCTTAGTCTCTGTAATACTTAATCATGAAGAAATCAATTAGCGCATTTATTCATCCTGATCACAATGTGGATTTATACCTATTTGGCTTGTTTTATGGTGAGGAGAAGCATTAATATAGTCCTTATTTGGGAGATGTGATGTGTTTCCCATGCCTCTCACTACAGTCAGACAAAAAGGGGTCTGGTTTGACACAGAAATTATCTAGGCATAACTACTGATTTTCTTTGCATGGTTATAACAGAGTTAATGAAGATATTCAAAGAAATAAGTTTATCTTAAGACTGTTCAGCACCAGGAGAATGTTGTTTTGTCTCAAGATGAATGTAAGTCTTTGAAAATAATCTGGATTCAAGAGAAGAAATCTGGTGGAATATGTGGAAAAAAGGTCAAAGAAGATGAATTGCAACTAAATTCTCTTTCATGCTTTCTATGTATATAATCCTATTGCTCCTTAAATAATATACTTATGTATGCATATATAACAATACAATGCACAATACGTCTGATAATATCAAAAGAAAAGACTGGATGGTGTTCAATTTTTTTAACAAGCCTAAGTTTGTGACATTTATAACTTCTGAATTCATACACTAGAAATAAATCATTATTTTTTTGAAAGAGAATAGATAAGACTTTGTTAAACAAATTAATAATGAAACTTTTGGTTTAATAAAACTCTTCTGAAGTCTAACATTAACCAGATTTCATTCAGCCACAGAGTATTATGATCAATAATCTGACATCACCAGCTTCCTTAGCAAATATTTATTGATCATTCACTATGTGCCAAGTACTGTCAACAAATTGATGAATTAAATCTCCCTTTATAATTTTTTGTTAAAATTAATCATTTTGTTTGTTTAGGTCAGATGTTTTATCTTGATTTATATTACTTGTGTCTGTGAATAAATTAAAATTTGTTTTAATTTCAGAGATCTTACACTTTGCAATAGTGATCCATGCCCAACCAAGACATTATCAAGGCAAAAGATCTAATTTCAATTACCAAATACTCATTTAGAAATAATGAAGAAAGAGAACCCTAACTCAAGATGAGTCTAATCAATCTTTTCTGGTCAGAAAAAATCAAACTTTAGCCATAAAAGAAATGTATAAACACACACATTTACTCTTATAGGACACAGTGGTAAATATTTGCATGTTCTTTTACAAATTCTAATGCTTACCAGTAATATTAGCTTTTAATCGTTCCCTCTGCATGAAACACTCTGTCTACCTGGTCCGTACACCTTTTCATCCTTCAGGTCTGTTAGAGGTCACGTCCTCAGCCAGGCCTTCAGGACGAGTCTGTTCTTGCCCTTGTTTCCCCTCACTCAGACACTGCCCACGACACAGCTGGGTTCCATAAAATTATTGATCCCAATTAATAATTAGACACTGCCGACTTGTTCCTGTGTACACAGTCTATGTCCCCCCCTGAGAAAGGCTCTGCCGTCTATCCACTGAGGAGTAGCAGGTAGATAGCAGAGCTCAGCGTAAACACTAGAACGACTGCATGTCCATTTGAGGCTTTTCCATATTCCTTTGTGGGGACACCTGCAGATTAACTGTTACGAAGTGGTTTTCACATGAACAGCCACATGCCCACACAAGAGAAAAACACAATTAAATACAAGTAGGGAGGAGGGGGGAGCGGAGGGAAGGGGGAGCGTGAAGATGGAGGAGATTGATGTGCTCTCACCGAATGGGCACAACGTCAGGATATGTGACTCACCTCCTGGGTGAAGGGCTCAACTCAACTTGGACTTTCCCTAACACAAACAAGGTAGCCTCATTGTTTGTGCCTCATATTAATCTGAAATTTTAAATAGTTTTTTTACTACACATAATCTATATTTCATTGTGATTTATGTATATTTTTAATCCCAGTTCTCTAGAAAGAGAAATGTACACTTTTTTTTGTTTGTTGGCAGTTTTTGGCTGGGGCTGGGTTTGAACCCACCACCTCCAGTATATGGGGCCGGCACCCTACTCCTTTGAGCCATAGGCACGGCCCGAAATATATACTTCTTAATATTACCCCTTCACTGCCCTAGGGTTTTCAAGATGATAAACTGACTTTCAGTAAACTCAGCTCCTCAAAGTGATATACATCAAAGGTGTGTGAGTGTGTATGAGTGTGTGTGTGTGTGTTTGTATCATATCCAAGTCCAAGTAAAGTACAATTTCTGCTTTAAAGAAAACTTCTGCCTAACAGGAGATCCTTCTGAAAAATGAAGCCATTCGATAGACCCTCTATCCCCAAATTTGAAAGGGTTAATATTCTCTTTATCATCAAGGAGGCATAATAAATATCACTCTGGCATTTCATAATATGAAGGCAGTCAGATTAAAAGCATGTAGGAACTTCTTACCTGGAGTCCTTTCGGACTCTGGCTTTCTCAAAGGAAAATTCAGGGGGTTTGTTGAGGTCATAGGTGCGGGTGGTTGGCTCGGCAGACACTCCAGCCTTTGCTCCCCTCCTGCTGTGGAGAGACACCAATCCCGAAGTCTTCCGGTGGACCCCGAGAGGCACTTTCTCTGGAGAGGCCTGCGGCGGGCTGCCCCCCTGCATGAGCACCACATCCTGCAGCTTGTTCAGCTGGACGCACTTGTTCTGCAGCTCCTCCGTGAGCTCGGCGATGGCCACGGTCTGCTTGGACAGCTGCTCGCGCAGCTCCTTCAGATGGTACTCGCGCTCCTGGATCTCAGCATCCTTCCTCCTCAGCTCCCTCTCCAGCTCCATCACCTTGCTCCGCAGGGCCTCACTGGTGAAGTTCCCAGAGAGGCCATCTGGATGCTTGGAATGTTTGGGTTTCACTGAACCATTTCCCATTTTGCTGGTGGACCTAAAAGAGGACACAGGTCAGGAATTACCAAAGAGCTATTTCTCAGCAGCCCTAACCGCTCTCATTTGGATCCATTTCATAAACAGACATCGTTGTGTGATAAGCAATGAATTTCCCTGTGCTTCCAGAAAGCAAGCTGGGGGCTGAGTCCCTTAATGCCTTCAGGAAGAGCATATGGGCTCTTTCACCCCTGTCCCCTTACGAGTACAAGTATCACATCTAAATACTTTGCACAAATGACCTGAGTTACCTGCTGTTTTCCCTGGTCATTCTCTCTGGACAGCTGTGAAAAGCATCACAACGAAACTGTGATTTGGATGTCAGCATGGCAAAGGTGAAATGCAAACGAACAGCTACAGCCACAGAGGTGTGGCAAAGTCACAACTCTCCCAGCTCCCTGACCAGCTACGGTAAGAAGTAAGAAGTCTTCCCTTGATTTACAAAATAACACATCTGCATTCCTCAGATGGAGAAGGCAGCGATGCTGTTGCCGTATTAGCATTTTTTTCCTGCCATATGTATCCTTTAAGTTTTGCATTTCTGATACTGCTCATGGCTAAACAACTTCTGGACTTTGGTCACTAGACAGAGGTATGGGGATTCTCCTATATACTTTATGTCCACAGTCAAGGCTGTCCAAAAATTTACGACCTGTGGTTCAAGGTTTGTCCTTTTCCTATTAAGAATATCCCCAGTGTACACTCCCAAAATCACTAATCTAGTGAGTCTCAAGATGTTATATGCAGAACAGGGGTTATGAGGGAGGATTTTAGTTGATTCAGAAATTTTTTTAGTTTAATAGCTATTTATGTATTGTAAATGTAAATAATTAGCATTGCAAACTCATGAACTCATTATTTCAGTGGAGACTATGTTAGGTAATTAAGTTTATTGAGAAAATTCGATGAAAATAAAAATAAGCCATCTGCAGGTAATAAGCACATGCAAGCAAAATGATGAAAGCAGAATCAAATTGCTCCACTTCGTTACCATAAAGTTTGGCCAGGCATTGTGGATGTAAGCCTGTAATTCTACCACTTTGGGAGGCCAGACTGGGAGGATCAGTTGAAACCAGGAGTTTGAGATCAGGCTGAGAAATAGCAAGATCCATATTTCCGTAAAAATCAGAAAAATTAGCTAGGTGTGGAGGCATGTTCCTATAGTCTCAGCTACTCTAGAGGCTGAGATAGGATCAATGAGACTGAACAGTGAAGCCCAAGAGTTTGAGGTTGCAGTGAGCTATGATGGTGATGGTGCTACCACAATCTTTCCTTTCAAAAAAAAAAAAAAAAAGGAGGGAAAGAAGGAAAAAAGAAAAGCTGAAAAGCTATCAGTCATAAGGCTTAAAGCTTTTGTGGCTGGCTATTAAAATAACTTCATACTATTGCACACGTGACTTTTGAAAGCCATAATCCAGGAAGCATTATTATAACAGTTGTAAACTAAGCCTGAATCCTTCTGATCACCTAAAGTTAAGAGAGATGAAACTCACATATCCCTGCCCCTCTCTCCCTCCAAACATCAAATTTAGATAGAAATAAAATATCTAGATTTATTTCACCAACTCTACCAGAATGAGTCTGACTCCCACAGCAATGAAGGCATGGATGCAAAGATGATGTAGCACTTCTGGTTCAAACAGATACAACCACATAGCCAATATAGATTGCCTAAGACAGTACAAACAGAAAATAAATGTATTTATAAAAGTAATCTGAAAACACCCAGGCATTTGTTCCTCGTAGAATTCAGGTTCAAAGTAGTTATTAATAAATATTACCCTTCAAAGAGTTGTCTTAACATATTAAAGAGAAGTCACAGGTGTAAGCTTCTGTTGACTTGGCAGCCTTTATTATTGCTTCATATTTAAGAAGATTGAGGAGACCAGAATTCAAAGAAGTGGTCCTGGACATAATTACATCCTGAATAAACAATTCAGAAGGTGTCAGGTTGGGATCTGAGAAGAAACTTGAATGAGATTATGAATCACGGGCATGAGAAAGGTGTTCCCAGAAGTATCTTCCATTAAGGGATATGCAAATGTTTGCCTGAAGCAGTGAGCCATCTTCTAGACAGGCTCTGGTTCACAGACAAGCAATCTTTAGTCAACCAAGAAAGGAATACGGGGTAATGGTAGGAGGGAAAGAATATGGCCTATAATGAAAAGAGCAAGAACAATTTTTAAAAATCTAATAGTAAACTACAACCTCCTCCTTTATTCATGGAATGATATGTTGTAAATGAATGTTTACTAAGATCTAACTGTCATATTTATTATCGGGGCATATCCCTTTGTGGATTTATAGTCAAAGTTGACACAGAAAAGAGTTCTAGCATTCTAAACGAGAAAAGGCTTAGAGTCATTTTTTCTCTGGGTATGATATTCAAAAAATTCTGTACCAGTCCAATAATAGTGTAAACCTGAAGCACAATTAGGTAGAGGGTGTTAAATACTTCCCAAACACCAACTATTATCCGGTTTTAACAAAGTCAATTTGGAAGCTGCTTAAATCTTTCAAGCTATTTAGAACTCCAAAGAGAGGTAAAAGAAGAATAACTAACTTATCTTTCAAGTCACTCTTTTAAGATATGTCAGTAAGTTACTAAATGGCTGAATACTAGTTTGATTTTTTACTGAGTTCATCCATTCAAATGTTGTTGTCCCTGGAGCCAAGGCCTTACATCTCTGGCTTCATAAAACCTAATTATGAAGCTTTCCTCTGTTTCCTGTATCAGTCACTATGATAAGCTATTTCTCAAATATGTATTGCTAGCCACAAGGAGAAGAGAAATACGGGATGTTGCTCCCTTAATCTAACAACTTCAGGTTATTAAAACTATTTTTACATTCAGAGCAGAACATACGATATAATAAAAAATGAATTTGGAGATAAAGACCAGAATTTAAGTTGAGGACTGGAGTCAGACCAATGAGAGTTAGAAAACAATCTGCCTTTTCCCAATCTTCTATGAATTCCTTAGAAACTCTAAGTCTTAGTTTTCTTACCTATAAAATGGAGCATACTTATATCTCAGAGGGTTACAGTTTATATTACATTTTTAAAGCACTGTGTGCAATGCCTAACACATAGACATCGAGTAAACAAGGAGTTCTTACTATAGAAACAGGAACTTAAGGTCTTGGTGTGAGGAAAGTCCAGCAGGGCTCATTTCTGGGTAGGACAAAAGTCCAGTAAACCGGAACTCTCAAACATGAGAGGTCTTCAAAGATGCATGTGGGGGGAGAGAGAAAATCTTACTCTGCATATGTTATATTTTTCATTGAGAAAAGAAGTCATTTGGAACAGACTGGGAAACAAACCCCCTAAGAGATGGAGACAAAAAAAGCCTGTGCATGACACAGAGCCAGCATCAGGCCTGCAAGGATTCTTATGCTTTGTGACTGCCTCATGTGTCCCTGTTGCCTTTCACACTTTGCAATGACATCCTTAAACCCAAAGACCCACCTAATTATCTCTGAGGGCAACAAAAAAGCGTGGTTCACTAGGGAGGTGGTACTCTCTTGCAGGCAGGGCAGGGAGAGAGGAAGAAAACGAGTAGCGGCATTTAGCAAGAAGAGAAGAATACTATATAATATTATAAATGACTATTATGTTAATTTAGTCACTATTTAGGAAATGCTACCCACGGAGGATAGCATTTCCTAGAAGAAACACAAGAAAAGTAAAAGTGACTGTAAAGGTGTTGGAAGGCAGATTAACACCTGGCCGTCAATGTGGGAGGTTTCAGACTTTATTGTCTGTTTTTCTCTAGTGCTGAAGCAGTTTGAAATGAAAATCTTGGCTCTGGTCTAGATAATATCTATTTCTCTTTCTACCCATCTAGAGTCTGTTATAAATACAGACACACACACACACCCCAACGTGTTGATGTGTAAATATGGGAAATGGTACACTTCAGGCTAAGGTTGTAGAGGCAGAGTCCTGGCCCAGGTACTTTCACCCAGTGTTTACATGTCCTCAAGCAAGGTACTGGGCTTGAGTTCTATGACAGAAGAAACATCAGCATAGACAGACAGATAAAGTAAAAATGCCATCGTGTCGAGTTGTTAAAGGGCTAAATGAGATAAATCATAAGAATTTAGCACAGTGCTTGGCTTATTAATCTAAAACTATAATACAATATTGTAAGAGAAAACTGACATTCCCCAACTTAAGACTTACTGTAAAGGCCAGGCACAGTCACTCACACCTGTAATCCTATCACTCTGGGAGTTCGAGGCAGGTGGACAGCTTGAGTTCATGAGTTCAAGACCAGCCTGAGCAAAAGTGAGACCTTGTCTCTACTAAAAATAGAAAAACTGAGGCAAAAGAATCACTTGAGCCCAAGAGTTGGAGGTTGCTGTGAGCTATGATGCCACAGCACTCTACCCAGAACAACCGCTCGAAACTCTGTCTCGAAAAGAAAAAAAAAAAAAAAAACACTTACTCTAAAGCTACAATAATCAAGACAGTGTGGTACTGGTGAAAGACCAGAAAAGCAGATTAATACTCTTAACAGTGTAAAGAGCCTAGAAGTAAGCCCAAACACACACTAAAATGATCTTTGACAAAAGAACAAAGGCAAATCAACAGAGAATGGATGGAACAACTAGATATCCACATTAAAAAAAAATTAAAAAACTAGACACAAACTTTATACCTTTCACAAAAATTAGCTCCAAATGGGTCACAAATCTAAATAGAAAACAAAAAAACTATAAAACTACTAAAAGACAACAGATGTGATCTCGGGTTTAGTGATGGCTTTTTATTTATTTTCATTTAAATAAAGGACCAAATACACAATTCATAAAAGGAAAAATGTATACTTTGAACTTCCGTAAAATGTAAAACTTCTGCTGTGCAAAAGACAAGGTAGAAAATGAAACAAGCCCCAGACGTGGAGAAAATACTAGCAAAACGTAGCTAATAGAGGAGAAATTCTTAATACTCAACAATAATAAAACAACACAACCCCCAAAAGTGGGCAAAAGATCTGAGCAGATACCTTACCAAAGAAAACACATGTACCCAGATGGCAAATAATTATATAAAAAGGTGTTCAACATTATAGGTCATTAGGGAATTTCAAATATAAACAACAATGAGGTACCACAACACACCTACTACAATCAAAAACAGCGACAAGACCCAATGCTGGAGAAGACAGAGAGCTACAAGAACCCTTCTTCATCAAAGGCAGAGATGTAAAATGACACAGCCAGCATAGAGGACAGTTTGGCAGTTTCTTACAAAGCTGAATACAAGCTACACGATCCAGCAAACACACATCTTGGTATTTATTCGACTGATACGAATCCTAAGTTCTCACCAGCACTTACACATACATGTTCATAGCAGGATTTTTCATATTTAACAACATGTGAAAGAATCCAAGATATTCTTTAGTGGGTGAACGAACAAACTGTGGTATATCCATATAATGGAATATTATTCAATAATAAAAAGTAATGTCAACCAATAAAAAGACATTGCTAAGTGAAGGAAGCTGATCTGAAAAACCTACACACTGTATGCTTTCAGTTATAAAGCATTCTGGAAAATGACAGCAAAAACAGCACCTGTTTCCAAGAGCTTGGAGAAAGGGAAAGAGGAATGAATAAGAGGAAAAAGGGATTTTTAGGACAGTAAAACTATTCTGTATGATACATGTCATTATGCCCTTGTCAAAACCCATGGAATATACAACATAAGGAACGAACCCTAATGTAAACCATGGAGTTTAATAACTATGTATGTATCGATATTGGCTCATCAATTATAGCAAATGTATCACACTGATGGGAGATGGTAAGAACAGAGGAAACTGGTGGGAGGGGGGGTGTATACGAACTTCATTTTTTCACCCAATTTTTTCTATTAACTTAAAACTGTTCTAAAATAGGAAGTCTATTAATTTTTCAAAAGAAAGAAAGCTGATAGCACATTCAGGGGACAGACTGAAATTCATGATTGATGGATATGATCAATCAATCAATGGATGTGGGAGCGATGAGTGATGAAGCTGAAAAAGTAAGGTGCCGGAGTGAACCCTGAGAACTCTACATCGGGATGTTCACGCAGGCCAAGTATTTTTCAAGTCACATGGTCAGATTTGTCCTTTAGAAAAATATATGGAACGAAATGAAAAGAGTTTAGAGGAAGTAAGGCAAAGTAAGAGGCTATTCTATTCTAATGACTTCAACTTCCTGAACTAAAAAAAAGGACCATCTCCACGGTAGCCAGCAGAGTAAAATATTATTATTGGAAATTCGCTAAAAGTTATAATTATAGGTAACTCTGAAATGTCCTTCCCTACAAATCACGAAAAGCAGAATAGATTCTTTTTTATGATTTCAACAGTTTCGCTTGAAATCAGAGGAGTGAATGATATAGGCTTTTTTTAGATGATATTCTAAGTGTCTAGAAAACTGATGCAGTTGATGTTATCACTAGCTTGTCTCTCCATAGTTCTTTTAGAAAATAATTAACTATCATTGAATACATAACATTAATCCTTACTTCCTCTCCCTGAAGCAAATCCCACAGAGTTGTTCTCCTGAGAAACAGCTCAACTCTACATCAATGCTACCATCAAAGCATCTGTCCGCTTAACCCTGAGACCACTGACCTGAGGCTCAGTTTTGAATCTACTGCTTGTTTTCTCTGATTTAGAGAATAACCTTTTTTTGACAGACAATCATATGAGCTGACTGTACCAAAGTTCCAGCTACTCCAGGGGTTGACTATCTCTGGGAAGTGTCCCTCCCCAGCAGAACGGTCACGATGAATTTTATTACTGCCACATATCCTACTTCTGACTGCCAAATCTGGTAGTGTTCCACTCAGCTATTTTGGGTGCTGTATTAACAGATAAACAAACACACTGAAATATAGATCTATAGATGCAAGTCAGAGATTACAGCTGATAGAATTTGAGTGGTGGTGACAAGAAAGAGAATAAAGATTCAGATGTTTACATTGTGGGCAAGAGATGATGTCATTGACCAAAAGGAAGAGTAGATGTAAGGGATAGGACAATGAGTTTAACTGGGGGCATACTTAGTTTAGTAAGTGGAAATGGTAAAGAAGAGAAGTTCAATAAGCAGTAAGAAATGAAGGACTAGAAAATTAAGGGGAAAGAGGAACTTGACAATATTTTAGCATTTAGACACACAAGTGGAGGCTGAAGCTGACCGAGTGGATGCAAGCGCCCAGGGTATTGGCACTGAGGAGAGGAAGAGTGTCTAGGTCAATATAAGATTGAAAAGAAAACCAGAGATATGGCCAAAAGCTATTGCTTTACTTAATGTGAGAGAGGATGTGTGGAGGAATACTACAGGGCAGAGTCTCTAAAGTGGTAATTAAATTAATATGCCCCTGGAGGAAGTCAAAATGATGCCAGTGTTTTGATCTTGGAAATCTTGGAGGAAGGTAGTACTATTCACTCTTCATTCATTCATTCCCCCAAAAGTTACCAGAGGGCACCATCTAAGGGTTAGGAACTGAGCAGGCCTTACAGAGACAGTCAGGAGTCTGGACTTACATACAGTGCATTTGAGCTATCCTGTGCGTCATCAAGATGGAAATGTCCAGAAGATAGAAGCAAGGAAGTCAAGGCAAAATACTGGTCCCAGGAGGTAAGGCTTGAAGTCCCATTAGTAGATGAGAGGACTAAGGGAGATAAAAAAGGAACGTCTCTCTTCTCAGGCACGAACAGATAGGGAATACCTGTGTGTTACTTGTGAGAGAGGAGGAGGAAGAGAAGCAAACAGCAAAGAATGAAAAGGAATGGTGCACAAATAAGAGATCTGGAAATATCTCAGAGGCCAGGCCGGCAACACTTTCTAGAAGGTGAGCAGGATGCAGCTCACATCCCACAGATATGTCAAAGAAAAGTGAGATCACAAGGACAAGCACCGAATTTAGCCTTTCATGGAAAAGTCGGGATAAAAACTCCATTGCAAAGGCCCACGAAAAGAGCCAACACTGAGAGGAGGGGCTTCAAGATAGTGCCATGATTCAGGAAAAGGATTTTTAGAATAGTGGAAACTCGGGAGTATTTATAAGCCCAGGATAATGAACATGGAAGATAGAGAAAATGAAAACACAGGGAAAGAGAAGATAATTGATAGGAAAATCGCCTCCCGGAAGCAAGAAAATATGGCATCACATACGGGCAACATCCAGGCAACCTGTGCCTTCACTGGGGGGTGAATTCTCATTAGCCTCACTCATAAAGATTTCACAGGACTGGAGTTAATTACTTCAGGTAAAAAGAGAAGGACCTTGGCATCATCTTTTGATGTCATTTAGTCTTAGTTAGCCAGTGCCCCAATGGAGAGGACGTGCTCTAATTCTCCAAAGAGAATTCTCCACCATCTTAGCCCATAGTCTGCTGTGCAAAACTAAACCACAGCACTGGCAACAGCTACTGTATGTTATGTGGGATGGTCGCCTTCTCCACGAGTTAAATAGAAACTTGCAAAGAAAAGAGGCAATTTCTAAGGAAACCGTCTGTATGGGGGTGTGGCAGGGGCAGGTGTATATGGCTCTCTTCCTGTAGTAAAAAAAGATAAAATAAAGTAAAATAAAAATAATTATTCAAAAGCCCCTGGAGATTTGGGGAACAAGAATATCAGGAAACCAAGGCGTTTGTATCAGAGCCAGGCCTTCTACCTGCTGAATCTGCCTGCACCGCTTCTCTGCTCAGCGACAGCTTCCACTGCTGTCTATGAATGTGCAGCCTAGGGCTTCTCAACCTGAACCCATTTCTTTTCCAAATTTCTGGGGTTTGTTTGTTTACTCTTGTTTCTTCACCACCGGGAATCACAGAAATGTGGAAGAGCCTCAGGGTGCCGAGGGACTCGGGACACCCACACAAGTTTACCCGGACTCCTCAAAGTCCTGGCCTGGGAACTGCGTGCCAGCTTGGCAGGCAAAGCCGGGAGCGCACGCCCTGACGGCGTCGCCGAGCCCCCAGCCCCGAAGCCGGGAGAGCCTGAGGACTGTCCCCCGGGGTGAGCTCAGCCCCTCGGCCTCAGAGGAGCTTCTGAAAGACGGGCAGCCTTCCTCTCCCCCGGGGACTCAGGAACCGCCGCCGCCCGGGGCGAGCGCGGCGCAGGCACACGTCCACACTCAGCAGCACGAGCCGGGACCGGCTGGGTGTGGAGCGGAGAGAGAGGCACACACGGCGCGACGCAGGCGACGCCCCGACCCCGGCCCTCCCCGCGCACCCCGGCGCCCGAGCCCCGAGCCGCGAGCCTCACCGAGCCGCCGGGTAACTTTCCAGGTGCGCAGTCTGTCACCTCGGCGGGTGTCCTCCGCCGCCCTCTCCGGCCGCCCGCGGCGCCCCAGCCAGCGCCAGTCGCTGGGCGAGCCCGGGCCGAGCGCACGGTGCGCAGCGCGGGCCCGGGGCGCGGAGCCGCCGCCGCCGCCGCGGGAGCTGCGCGGGAGCCGGGCGCGGGCGAGCGCGCTGCGGGCGGGCGCTGCGGCGCGTCGGTGTGGGAGCCGCCTCGCCCCTCGGCGGGCGCCGGTGCCGGGAGGCGCGGCGAGGGCGGGCGGGGGAGGGCAGCGGGGAGGCGGCGCGGGCCGCCGGGGTGCGCGGGGAGGGCCGGCTTCCCTGAAGGTGGGGTCGCCGCGCGCGCCCAGGCCGGCCCGGACCTTGGCTCCCAGACAGGCCGCCGGCCACAGCCGCAGTCCGCACTTGACTCCCCGTAGCCTGCGGGCGATCAGGTCGTGGCTGTAACATGTTTTCACGTTATTATTAGCAGTAGTATTATTTCTATTCCCAGTGCGTGGGACGAGGGCAGAGGAAACTTCAGCGACGCGAGCATCTTTTCCCTCCCCTCCCTGTCCGGGTGCCCGCGTCTCTTTTCACTGCGGGCACTCTCCACCTCGCCTTCCCTCCCGGAGCGCAGACCCGCGCACCTATCCTGGACACGCTTCCCTCTGTCACTCCAGTGCCCTTCTCAGAAGACATGTGACGCCGGAGCCGCTGGGCGACGCGCTTTTCCCGGACTCTGGAGCCGTAACTTACATCTAGTTCGCCAATTCACATGATGCCGGGGCAGTGGAGAAGCCCAGTCCCGAGGCACCGCGCGGGTACCTGAGCAATCCCTGGGGCTGCTTCTGGCAGGCAGCTTTCTTCATCATCCGAGCGGATAATTCTCTGCCATCGCCTTTTTGAGTACATTTCCCCCCCTGAGGCGCGCATTATGGTTTTCTAAATATATATCTACACCCCACCGCATTATTTGCTGTGCTCTGGAGTGGGGAGATCTCCGTGTGGCTTTTTCCCCTTCCTCCTGCCCCCAGAGGAATTTTACAGGCAGATCCATTGAGGACAGGGCAGTTTCTGTGTGAGGAACCGCAAGTACAGTAAGGGTCTATTCTTCAGCATCTAGAAAATGTTAGAACCCAACTCTCTTGGACAGTGAAGCTCGGGTAACATCAGTATACACTGTTATGTACTTAAACTTATATAAAAACACGGGGACCATGTAAAATTTGTTGAATGGGGCCATTAAGTTTCAAGAGGACGAAGAATGTAGTCCTATTTGTTTTTGTGCTAACTGAAGAAAAATAAGCAAAAGTACTCTAAGTACTTTTTACTGGTGAATTTATACCAGAATGTGTACATTTTATACAAACCTTTTCCAAAAAGACTAGACAGAAGTGAAGAATTCCATAGGAAAATGAAAAATAATTAAATTATTTTAAGTCACTGTAGTAATGGAATTTTAAGTCAATAGACTGAATTTTTATGAACAATCTAATGGGAAAGAGAAGAAAAGCAGAGATTTTTCAAAGTCCCTACATTTTAATTTACTCCACATTTGTTTATTTGGATTTTTTTAAGTTTTTGCTATGGGTCACTAATTAATGAGCCATAAAATTGATGTATTGGGTCAAAGCTAACTTCTTTTTTCTCTTTTTAGACACTGAGTTTTGCTCTGTCGCCCAGCCTAGAGTACAGTGGTGTGATCATAGCTCATTGCAACCTTGAACTTCTGCACTCATGTGATTCTCTGGCCTCTGACTCTCTGATAGCTAGGATAAAGGTAGCATTTTAAAAATGATAGAATAAAAATAAAAACGATAGAACAAAAATTGCAGAGCGTTAACACATGCTAAGAGTAAATATGTGTTTTTATAAATCTTTTGCTTTGGTTAAATATATGTGGGTGGGCACTAGCTCAACCACGTAATACATACTCTCTTGCTGTTCATTAAGGTTAAAGCTTGAAAGCCACTGATGTAATACCGGAGGCTGCCTTCAGTCACCCAGCTAGTCAGTTTGAGAGGGAACTTAGGTGCCCTCACAACAGTCCTGTACCCTGTCAACTGTCAACTCTACCATGTTCAACAAAGATGAGAAGGAAGTGGGGGGAGGAAAGTGATCATTTTTGATCCTTTTATTCAGTCTTTCAATAAATATGCTTTCAGCAGCTCTTGTGTTTCAGGATCAGCACTAAAAACTAGGAATTCAATGGGGAGCAAAATTAACTTGTGATTTCTGCCAACCTACAGCATACAAACCGGTGGGAGAAAGGGGCATTAAACAAATAAACAAGTACAGTATATACGCCGTATGTGATAAATGCTCTGAGAGAAAAAAAAACTGGGAGTCATAATTTAGATGTGGGACACTGCAATTAATTATTAACCCAATTTAAAGTATCTTAAATGATAAGGAAATTTATTGTTTTATATAGTGAAAAGTCCCAAGGTCAGGAGCCTCTGACAGGTGAATTCAGTGTCAGAGAAGGCCAGAACTTGTTTCCGTTATTCTTTCACCATCCCCAGTATGCCAGCTTTCTTCCCGGGACTGCCTCTCCCAGAGTCCCAGGATGGCCAGAGCAGCTCCAGTCATTAGGAACAATCCCAGCAGTGCCCAAAGATAGCAAAGAGTGTGGCTTTTTAAGAGTGGGAAAATTCTTCTCAGACACTTCCAGGAGACTCTCATTTGCCATTTGTCAAAACTGAGTCACACACTCCCCCCAAAATGCTGGAAGTGGAGAGTGGAGGAGGGGATCGCCATGACTGAGGCTCTTCAGAATTTTCTCCCAGACTTTTCAGGGTTGCAATTCTTTGAAGACTGGGTACTTGAACAAAAAGGAAAAGGTGGCAACAACTTGTCTGAATAGATGATACTTAAACCTAAGATGAGTGAGCATCAGAGAGGGAGCAGAAAGCACCTTCCAGCCGAAGAAGTTTTAAGCGTGACGTCCAACCCTGCGAGGCTTGCACACTATTTCCTGTTTACTCCATAGGCCTGAGGAAGTAGGCTCAAAGTATTAAATAAATTGATCATGAACTAGATCAACGAATACATTGAAGGGTCACTCTATGTAATTCCAAAGCCCTAAATCTCTTCTGCTTCTGCAAGGACAACGAGAAGCCAAAATCCACTGGACTTTCTCTCCCCTTGGCTGAGGAACACAGCCCCCCACCACATCAAGTTCCTCCAATGTTTCTCCAAGCTCCTGGCAGTCCAGGACATGGGTTCCTGAATACACCTTCTCCCAGTGTCCTGTTCTCTGGTAAGGACTGGGGTTCTCTTGACATCAAACTACAGAGGAAGCCTGGCAGGGAGGATAAGAGACCTGTCTTCTCCTTTCACACATACACAGTCCCCAAGCAGCCTTAGTGTTTCTGTGGAAATCTCTCAGTTTTGCCTACTTCCCTTTCTCTCAGGGGCTGAGGTGGGAACAGATTCCAGTAATTCTTGATATGTTGAATTCAGACTCCCGAGGCCCTGGATGACTAAATTCTGGTTCGAGATCACCCAACCTAAATAATATTTAGGGGTAATAAATTTCCTCACAGGAGACTGTATAATTGCCCTTATCAAGCCATCCCATCAGATGAGCCTCAGTTTATAACACTTGAACTCCAGCTTGATGTCCTCCATAGAGCAAGATGAGCTACCTTCTGTGTGTTAGCAGAGTAGACCTGGGGACACAAGAAGTATAAAACCACCATGCTGGTGGTTCACACTCCACATTCTCACCATTTCTGCGGTTCTCTTCCTTCCCTCCTTTATTCTTTCCTTTGGCTTCAGGCTCACTTATTTTACCTCCTGACCCCGTGAGCAGACATTTCAGCTGAAGACCAGAGCATCAGGTCACTGTGCCCTTCTTTCCGATTGGTTTTGCCAAATGCTACCCAAGAAAAATACCATTTGCCTTCAATACTTCAGCTGTTCAGGTTCCAGCATCACTCAATATGGTTATGAAACTGGGCCAATTGTTTCCAAAACAGTTTTCATCTTCTCTAACCTCCCTGAATCCCAAAGGCTTTCATTCACCTCAATGCCACTGATCTCTTTCACAGTGTCACTGACTGTGCAGGACAGCAGTTCTGTCCTCTGTGATCCCACAGCAACACTCTGCTCCAAGTTACGAAACCTCCTTAATGCATCTGTCTCCCTTATTAGACATCAGAGCAGGGACTGCATTGTATTAATGCTTACATCTCCAGAACACATATAGCTCAGGTCTTTTCATTATTTAAAAACCATTTTTTTTAAATTTAAAGTATTTGATCTACTTTCTCTATTTTCTTAAAAAAAAAATGTTTATCAAGATACTAGATACTTGAAAGAGATCCCTGCACATAGTAGCCCCACGTGCTCTGTGAGAGCTCATTACCAATTACCAACGCCATACAATCTTCCAGGCCCCACACTGAAGGTGTTTTCTCCACTTCACTCTTCTCCCTGATGGTCTCTGTTGGGAAGAAGAGTGAATCCCATGGGCATTAACTCCCACCACATTCAGGCTGTTTCTTACCCCTCCAGGCAGCAGCCAGAGCCTTCAAGGGCCCTCATTTGGGGATTGACCAATCTCTTCCCATACTCTCTCTTTGAATGTCCTCCTTCCTCTACTCTGCCTCCCACTGGCCTCTCTCTCTCCCTCCCATCCCCTCTATCTTTCTCATAGCATCAATCATTACATCAAGGTGTCTCCCTTTTGTTCAGCTGCCCCCTAGCTCTGCACTTTGTCTCAGCCCTTCTGTGGTAGTCATCACTTTCTATGTGGATTGTAGCTCCCCATCTACATTATCTCCCCCACGGGATGCCAACACCCAGAAGGCGTGGTTCACATCTGATAACCTTTGCTGTATCTCTCCAAACAACATGGCAGGGCCAATCCTAGACACAATAGAGAACCAAGACTTATGAAGAAGAATTATACTTATGTTTCTGAAATTCTGGAGAAAGAATGTGGAGCGTGTTTTTATTTTCCTTGTGGAATAAATGACAATGGTTTAGAAAATGACACAATTTAGAAAGTAATAATCTGCCCCATAAACAACCAGGCAATAGTAAATGTAATTATAAAAGAAACATATATAAATAAATTTAATTAATTTTCTGATTTTATCTGCATATGCAAAGTTCCAATCCAGAGTGCATTGACTTTCCCAAATAGTGATTTTTTTTATAGTTATGGATATCATTAAATAATATAGCCAGTATATGCTAACTATGCACCAGGCTCACAGTTCTTCACATCCCACCATTTTGTGCTATTTGATGGTCAGTGTGGACTACCCATCCAATAATTTTGGCCACTCAGCTCTTCAGTCTTCAATATGAGCTCTGTCTCACTCCAGCCATCCATTCCCATAGTCACACCTGGAACTCCCTCAGAAATCAGTGATTCAGACAGCATATATGTACCCAGATAGGTTTGGCCCTGCCTGCCTCCAAGGGTTGAGCCCTTTTTCTTTCTTCTCAGCCAGAATAGCCCAAGCAATGACACTTGCTTTCCCCAAGACTGAAAAGCCCAGGCTTACACTGTCACTGACCTTGGTCTCCCTTGGATTGAGGTTCAGACCAGCATGGTCTCTGTAACACCCACTGGAGAAGGAACCTCAGGAGCTCCAGCCCTTGAGGTTGACCTGACTGAACCCACAGAAGTTCTGGCTTCCCTCACTGCTACCTGTAGTTGCCTAAAACACAGCCCCAAAATACAGTGGAAGTAATGCCCTGTGGAGCTGGCTCTGACCACTAGAGCCAGAAGCCAGGAAGAAAACAACGAATAAATTATTCACCCTGCTTTCCCACCCAGGAGCTGTTCAAAGATGTGATGGTTCTATATTTCCGGCTGTTCTATCATGACTCAGCAACTAGCTTTGTTTTCTAGAGAAGCTATAGAAAGATTGGTAATGCACCTTGAATCTGCTTTTTCTCCTTCTCTCCCTCATTTTTATTTTTCCACTCACTACTGCTTCCCTAGGAATAATACACCAAATAAAGCATGTGAGCTTTGCCTCAGGCTCAGTTTTCTGGAGAATCCAGACATTTTATTCTTTCGCCATAATCTTTATTCCTCAGGCTTAATCTTTCAGTTACTTTCTCTTGTGTTCCTGGCCTTATAGGGACCTCTAGTTCCCTCTATTTACTTCCTCCATATCTTTGCTTCTTATACACTTTAGAATGCAGTGCATGAGTTCATGAGCTTGGCAGCTACCTTATGTTCTGCAACAGCCAGGTGAAGTCTCCATCCTGGAGGAATCCGACTTCTCTTTCTTGTACTTAGATAATGAGTGTTAGTGGAACAAGGTAAATATAGGTCCTGTTCTCATAAATGGAAATTCTGGGTCAATGGTGAGAGATTAGACCAGCAAAGCCATTCTAGAGAACCATATGGCAGGATTTACTTGGAATGTGACCTTATTTGGATATGGGATGATTGCAATGTAATTAATTGAGATGAGGTCATTAGGATGTGTACTAATCTGATATAATTGGTATCTTTATTAAAAAGGAAAATTTGGACACAGAGACAGACAGGCATAGAGCAAGGATAATATGAAGGTGACCACCTGTAAGCCAAGGAATTCTGGAACAGATTCTTTCCTCATAGCCCTCAGAAGGAACCACTCCTGCTAACACTTGGATTTTGGACATGTAGGATCTAGAACTGTGAGATAATAAAAGCTGTTCAATCACCTAGTTTGGGGCACTTTGTTCCAGCAGCCCTCGCAAAGTATACCATAATAACAATAACAGGTGTTGAGTCCTGATAGTGCCTGTGAGCGCTGCAAGCAATTCAAGCTGATTAAAACCTTTTGAAATACTATTATTATAACTACTTTTTAAATAAAGAAACTGAGGCACTGAGAGATTAAGTACAACTTGTCGGTAAGGGATTACCTCCGTGCCCCACACCAAATCTAGAAACCTGCCTGTGCCAGTGTGAATTCTTTTCTCCCCCACGTGGCCTCGGGGTGAAAGTATCCATCATCCTACCCAACATTAGTGCTTCTTCCTGTGCCTTTTAAGGAATCTTTGGTCTCCTTAAATTTCTCTCACCTTAAGCAAAGTCTTCTTATGTTGTATCTTATACTCCCTAAATTTGTTGACTGCTACACTCATTGTCTTTATTTCCTTTGCCACTCCTTTAACTGTCAGTGAGTCAGTTTCTGAATGCTTCTATAACACAAATGTAGTGGTTTAAAACAACACAAACTTATTTTCTTACTGCTTTGAGGTCAGAGCTCTGAAATGAGTCTCAAAGAGCTAAAAATCAAGGTGTCTCAGGGCTGTCTTCCTTCTGGAGGCTCTAGGGAAGAATCTGTTATCTTGCCTTTTTCAACTTGTAGATGCCATCCATATCCCTTGGCTTGTGATCCCCTCCACCATCTTCAAAGCCAATAACAGCCTCTTCCTTGACTCTCCTCCCTCCCCTTTCACCTCTAAGGACTCCTATGATTACATTTGACCCCACAGATAATCCAGGATGATCTCCCCATTTAAACATCCTTAATTACATCCATAAAGTCCTCTTTTTCATCAAAGGTAGCATCTTCACTGATTCTAGGAATGAAGACATGGACATATTGGTGGGGGTGGCTCATTACACTCATTTATCTGGCTTCTTGCCACTCTACAAAAAATATCTTTCCTAACACCACCAATGACCTCTGTATTTCTAGCATCATTAGAAACAGGTGTCTTACTTGACCTCTCAGCGGCACTGGATGCAATTATCTCACTTCCCCTCATGAGAGTAGCTTCAGTGACCACATACTCCCCCAGATTTCTCTCCTTCTTTATTGGCTGCTCCTTGTCAGTCTCCCTTACCAATCTCTCTGCCTCTAGCCATAAATATTGAAAGTCCTTACAGTGTTGTGCAAGGTGCAAGGTTGTCCTTCCTTTCTATGGGTACTCATCCTCTTAAAGTAGTACTCCCTTTAGTTCTGTGATAAAGAGAGAAAAAGCTTCTAGCTTCCCCTTTCAATCACCTGCTACCGGAGCGCTAAATCTATATTTCCAGTTCTAACATCTCTTCCGTGACTGAAAACAGATTATTTGGCTGCCTTTTCAATATTCCCATTCAAGTTCTAAGATGCAGGACACTCACTATCAATGTGTCCAAAATTAAATGACCATCTTTGCCCTAAGAACTAATCCCTCCTCCAGTGTCCTTTGTACAAGTAAATCATCACCCAAGTAGACTTCTCAGTTTGAAATGCAGGAAGTAGGTGTTGTCTTCTTCTCTCCCTTACCCTCTGCAGAGAACCCATCACAAAGTCCTGGCATTCTACCCCACACGTATGTCTTACATTCCTCTGAGTCTCTCTGGCCACAGTATCAGCAGCACCTCTTGTGGGCTTGCTAGGAAACTCTCCACCTGCTCCCTGCAGTATCTCTTGCGCCCACTCTGTCCAAGTCATCTTTTTAAACCCCAAAGCAGTCTCTGCCACTCCCCTGCTCCAAGGCCATCCTCTACAGACACAGCCATAGTGTTTAAGGCCATAGATTTTCAAGTACCTGTAGAAATGTGTGGACTCTGGGGGAGGAAAAAAAGATCATGGCTGCCATAGTACAAAAAAAGAACAATACAAAATTGAAATTTGTAATTAAACAATGCAGTATAATGCCAACTTAATTCAAATGTGTGTATATTTACCCAATTTTAGAACCTGGTGCAGCCTTTTTATCACAGCTTTTATCAGGCAGTTTTATAATCATGTCCATGTACATTTTTAGGATTAAACTATAAACAGCATAGCTGAAACAACCTCTTCTCATGCTAATCACTTCATGACGATCAGTGAATAAAACAATGGTGTTAAAAGTTTACTCAAGTGTTCTGCTTGATTGGGTCTAGCAAATTTACCCCCAAAGTCCAAGAAAGCTGAGAGGCCAAAGAAAGAGGCTGACGTGACCAGTTTCTCAGAAACAAACATTTAATAGGGACTTAGGAACAGAAGCCATGTCTCAAGTAGTGGTGAGACGAGACAAGATGGTAGGTCCCTGCACCATTACGTCCTGGAGCCAGCACTTATATACCACAGGGAAGGGCTTGTGTAGGATGATTGAAGTTTACCTGTCAGAAAAAGGAAAGAATCCTATGTGAATCTGCCTAAGGGCAGCATTTATAGTAACAGTAGATGAAGCGGCAATCTTAGTACAGGCATATCCAGAACAGAGGTTAATCAGAAGACAACATGGAGGTTAGTGTCTAAGATGGAGTTGCTTTAGTTCCTACATCAAGTATAACTTCCAGCAGAATGCAAAATAGCTCTGGAATGCCAGGAATAATTCCATTCCATAGCACAACCTTGTGTACAATAAATAACCAGAGATGGGTTAGCCATTTGGGCGCACTCAGAAACCATGTGTCCCAACAAATACAGATACTACATAGCAACAGCTCTATAAATGCCAGCACTAGCTATAAATTTTAAAAGGACATTCATGCCTATCTAGCAATAACTGTGGTGACACTCGTTGTTTTTTTAATAGTGGCCTGTTTTTGACCATTGGTTTGTTCTACTTGCTGTTTATGTTGTTGTTTAATAATTTATATTAGGAGCAGTGACAGCTTTACCTCCAAAGTAATAGAAGATAGGCAAAAATAATTTGAGAGCTATTTTTTTTTCCACTTGTCTCTTTGGAATTAGAGTATTGTGCCATGTAGCTATGGGCTATTATTTGCCCATCCTGACATGTAAACGGCAGAAACAGGCCTTGAACTTTGTTACATTTGTTTTTTCACAGAACAACTCAAAAGGAACTAAATCCATTAGGACCTCACTGGCCATATAAAGTCTCATTTCCCAAACCCTGTCTGTCTATAACTGATTCTTTCTCCCAGAAAGTCCTCCAGATACCAAAGATTTCATTCAATCAGTTAGCAATAATATTTCCTTGAAATAAAGATAATTGAGAAGCCTGTTTAGTTTCAGTCCTCCATTGGGTCAAATTGTTTTTCAGGTTTTGTTTGGTCCATGTAAACAGTGTGCACTAAGTGAGCACACATGACACCGTAACACCACGCAGAACCATCTGCTCACAGACAGCAAATAATAGATCATCTCGGAGCATATATCTAGCCAGCATGTTGCACAAGGAAGTCTAAAACACAACTACATAGTCTTCTGTCTCAGCACATTGTCAGGTGCCACTGTTTATTTCCCATCTTACTGATGGGTTAATTACAGTTTACCCTAAGCAACATGACACTCTTCTTTCTTCTGTTTTCTTGGTTACTGACTTCTCAATTTACGCATCTAGTAGCCCTCTGGAGACCCAATTGGGGGTAAACTAACAATTTAATGGTCCATTGTGGTCCATTTAAAATAGGCCACTACCTTAATAAAGTGTATATGAAGTATAATACAAATTTTCTGTATAGTTTTTCCTGGTCTCCAGCTATTTATTAGGGCCAGACACAGGATACACAACAGTTTCTAGGATGGGCGTCCTTCACAGGATATACCTAACATACAATAGATAGTTAATAAACATTTCTTGAGTGGACTTATGAATGTTGCTAGGCTGCTTTGCTATAAGACCAGAGGACAATACCATTTTCTGGGCAATTTAATAAAAGTGAAAGTATTTGTGGGTCACTTTTTTTAATTATAGATTTTTATTAGAAATTCTGCAATTGTGATTAAGAATTATTTCATTTTTCCCCATTACCAAAAGGCTTCCTTATTGAGAGAACATTTCAGGAACTGTATAATTAGCACACCCCTCCAGTAGCTGGTTCTAATGACTTGGCCTTGGACGGATTTTGTGTAGGAGTTGAGGTCCCATGGTGCTGGGAAAAGAACACCGTGAGGGCTTTGCAGTAGGGAGAATGGACACCAGATTTTGTCATCAGGCCAGAGATTAAATATCCAATTCTAGTTGCAAATTCCTAGGAAAGTAATAGAGCTGCTCTTATGGAGTGAGTGGGTTCAAAGGAATAAAGTGAGAAAGAAGGTATCCTAAACTACATAAGTCTTATAAGTGACCCACCTTCTGCCTCTACATCCAACCTACTTACCAGTAAGAAAGAAACCTCTCTAGGCAATACTTGCTGACAGGACAGTGAGTTTTTGGAGGTTTTCATGAGTCTATATTTATCTAATTTAGTAGTTGCGACATTTTGGTCTCAGAAGACTTTTACGGTCTTAAAATTATCAAGGACCTCAACGTACTTTTGTTTATGTGGGTTATATCTATCAATATTTATCATATTCAAAATTAAAACAGAAATTTTTATAAATATTTATTCATTTTAAAATAACTATTATAAAATCATTACATGTTAGTACACATAGCATCATTTTATGAAAAATAACTATTTCCTAAAAAATTAGTGAAGAGAATCATTGTTTTATGTTTTGCAAATGTCTTTAATATTTGGCTTACCAGAAGATAGCTGGATTTCCACATTGATGTCTGCATTCAACCTGTTGTTATATCACATGTTATCTAGGAAAATCTACTGTATAACAACAAATAAGGTAAGGCGCCAGTATTGTTATGACAGTCATTCCGAACTGTAACCCCCAAAAATGGTTTGGGGGACTCCTCTGGGTCCACAGACTACACTTTGAGAAGCACATCTGTTATTTATGAGTATCTTACTACTTCATATGTCCTAGGTAGTGCCAAAGGCAATTACCATTGTGGCTGTCTCTGAGATTCAGCCAATTGCCCAATTAGCTTCCACAAACTCAAGAGGAAAAAAAAAATAGTGGAGCGATAACTCAGCTGTGGTATTATGCTTCTTCAATTCTCAAAAGTAAGTGAGTTAAGTGAGTAAATGAATGAATGAATGAATTAAATAATAAAATTGTTTCTCAATTTTAATATTTTTATTTCCTTGGTCTTAAAATTAGATTAGCTGCATTCAGTCTATATTGTTAATAGAGATTAGCCAAACCTTTGGGCCTTTGTATAATCTTTTATCACTTGCTCCCGTCCCTCATAATGTATATACAAAGGGAAAAAATAACACATGTATGCTTATAGTCTGCTATAATCATTCATTCAAGTATTCATCCCTTGACTAAATCATTCATTCAACCAGGAAACTTTTATTCACCTCTGGGGAGTAGAAATTTAAAAGGGCAAGGTCTCTATCTTCTAGAACTTCACAGTCAAACAGAAATGCAATCATTCCATAGCCCATACATGCATTTATTCAGCATATACTAATCCATCCAACAAATATTTGTTAGGCATCTATTATGGGCCATTACTAAAGCAAATGTAAAAGAGAAACCTGTCTTTGGAACTTAACCTAGTAGGTGGACAAACCTAAATAAGTCATTAAAATTAAAATATACTGGCTCGGTGCCTGTGGCTCAGTGGGCTGAAGCACCAGCCACACACACCTGAGCTGGTGGGTTTGAATCCAGCCCAGGCCAGCCAAACAACAATGACGGCTACAACCAAAAAATGACCGGGCGTTGTGGCGGTCGCCTACAGTCCCAGCTACTTGGGAGGCGGAGGCAAGAGACTCTCTTGAGCCCAGGAATTGGAGGTTGCTGTGAGCTGTGATGTCACAGCACTCTATCCAGGGTGAGAGCTTGAGGCTCTGTCTCAAAAAAAAAAAATTAAAATATATTAAGTCACATTAAAAGTAAGTACAAGATGCCATAGGAAGTATAGGAGAGAGCAAATATTTGACTAGATGGGCTAAAAAAAGATTTCTGGCTTGGCAGGAGGTCAAGAAACAGTTAGAAGCTTTGATTCTGGGGACAGAAAGACCCAGGTTCTAATGTCATCGTCACCCCTTTCCACCCTCTCTAAGCCTCAATCACAGGGCTGTCAATGCAAATGTGATCATGACTGTGTAGTACCCATAGTGTTGGCTATCCAGTACAGAGTGATGGTGTTCCTCAGGTGGGAATGAATAGGGCATACATTCCAGGTGATGAAAACCACACTTCAAAAATCATAGCAGCTGCAGGAAACAAAGTAAATAAATTTGAAAAAGTCCTTATAATAAAACATCGCAACATCCTTAGTGAGGTAAGGTTAGAATTTTAGCACTTTTGTTTAAATACCACTTTCTGCAGCAGCTATGGAGAAGAAAAAGAAAGACATAAAACCTTCGATAGGATAAATCACAAGGCTGGAAAAAAGAGATAGAGGGTGTCTTTCTGAGTTTACCATTAAGTAACACTTCGCAGTTTTTATTAACAAGTGGATCTGGATGGAAATAGGTTTTCTAGTGAGCTAAAGGCACAGAAATGATCCAGAGACATCTGAGCTCTCTTTGTAGTTTCTCCCGTTGGCTGAAGTTATGGTTTTACCAACATTGAATTTGGGTCAAGAAACAGAAGACAGTCAGGCATCACAGTGGGTGTGTGTAGTCCCAGCTTCTCAAGAGGCTGAGGCAAGAGCTCAGAGACACCTGAACTCTCCTTGTAGTTTCTCCTCTTGGATGAAGTTATGGTTTTGCCATATTTGAATCAAGAAACAGAAGATAGCCGGGCGTCACAATGGGTGCCTATAGTCCCAGCTACTAAAGAGACTGAGGCAAGAGGATTGCTAGAGCCCAAGAGTTTGAGGTCACTGTGAGCTATGATGCCACAGCACTCTACCCAGGGCAAAAGAGTGAGACTCTATCCAATAAAATAAAATAAAATAATAAGAAAATAAAAGGAAAAAAAAGGAACAGAAGAGTCTATCTGTGGGCATTTTCTTTAATACAAGGCCATAGATTGTAAATTCTTCAGAGGCGGTACTGAAAGTGTCACATAGAAGTTGAGTGGTGATGCTTTTTCCACATCTGAAGCACTCTTGCCAGTGGTGCTGGGGCAGCTGCCCCAACTAGAAAGGCTGGAGCCGGAGAGAAGATAAGCTCTGTGGCCCTTTTGCCTCCCATGAAATATGGTATCCATATTAGTTTCTGAGAGCTGCCATAACAAAGAACCACCAATTGGTTTCTTAAAAATAACCAAAATATATTGTCTCAAAGTTCTGGAAACTAGAACTTCAAAATCAGGATGCTGGAAGTTCTGTGCTCCCACAAAAACCCACAGGAAGAATCCCTCCTTACCTCTCTCTAACTCTTGGTGGTGGCCATTCATGCTGGGCATTCCTTGGCTTTTAGCTACAGCATTTCAGTCTCTGCCTATTTCATTGTATAGTATTCTCCTTGTCTAATTATAGCCAAATGTTCCATTGCATAAGGACACCAATCATATTAGATTAGGGCCCTCCCCCAATTTAACTCTTTTTAACTGTATTCCATCTGCAAAGACCATTTGCAAATAAGGTCATGCTCACAATCACCAAGGATTAGGAACCTGACATAACCTTTTGGGGTAATATGATTCAACTCGTACAGTCCCTAGTTAAATAATTTTGGAACGAAATCTAACAGTATATGTCTTGGGGATGAGAGTGGGACAGGTGGGCTCTTTCCATGTGTCCAAAATCTACTTTAAATAATGTAGGATCATAAAGCAAATACCTCAAAGTGCCACATACTCACAAAATTTAAAGTCAATTTAGGTATCATTTGTGAAGTGAGGAGTAATTTGATGTGACTAGAAAATAGATTTGGAACAAAGTTTGAACAAAACCAAGATGTTTATACAAGACCATGAAGGCATTGAGGAGCTATTGATGTTTTTCAGTACTAAAATTATGTGATCAAACTTGTGTTATAGAAAAATTGCTCTGGTAATAGTGTGAACAACAAGTTGTCCAGGGAAAAGATTAAAGGCTGAAATAGCAATTTGGGAAACCATAGCAAGATCCCCAAAAAAGGAACTAGCTGGCGAAGGATTGAGGATATATGCACATATGGCAGAAGGCAGGTATGCTGGGTCAAACAGCTGACCCTAAAAAGGAGAGGAGGAGAATGATTAGAGAACATTCAGAGTAACCTATGAGGTGTGACCAGTAAAGACAGAGGAATTGATACTGACTCTGAGTTGATAAGCTTGGTTGAGTGGGCAGGATATGTCATCATGAATTAGGACAGAAAGCACAAGAGAAAACACAGGTTTTCTAAAGGATGGAGAGAATAACAATATATAAGATGTTAAACAGGAATCACAAAGGCATGAATTGTATTAAAAAACAATTCTGAAAAACTGCCTTTGCCTGGGAGGTTATACAAGGACACCAATTTGCATTATTCTTTACTCAAAAGGCCTGCAGTCATCCCATGCTCAAAATGTCCCAAAGAACTAATTTCCCCAATTTATTCTCAACTTGCTCTGCTCTCCCACAAGCAGTCTTGTATTTTCTACCCTGATGAGTAGCACCACCATTTACCCATCTCCTACGCCATAAATATGAAAGCTTCCTCCACATCTCATCATCAAGCCTTGCCTAGTCTATCTTCTATGTTCAGTCCTCGTAGTCTTTCCATTTCCATGACTCTGCTTTACTTAAGGTCCTAGTATGCTCTCCTCTGCTCCATTGCCACAGCCCCTTAAGTCAATCTGCCAGCATACCTGACCTCACTGCAACATTTCAGCCAAAGTGCCCCTGTCCCACTGCCTACTGGATGAAGGTCAGATTCCCGAAGCTGGCCTTCAAACTTAAAAGCTTTTGCTCCTGCTTATCTCCATGTTTCACCTCCTACGATACTGCCACTTGCTCAACACATCACAGCACATTTATGGGTTTTGAAACTTGCTTTTTGTTTGTATGGTTTTTCTTTGCCTGGGGTGGCCCTATTCCTCTGGAACCGCCTCCCTTTCATGCTTTCCTTGACACTGCTGTGCACAATCAACCCTCTCATTTTCTTTCTTATTTCTGTGACATGCTTCCCCTGTTATAACACTGTGTACCAATTTTAATGCAGTTGATTCCCCAAGTCATCTCCAAACACCTTGAAGGCAGGGACTGTCTAAATTCCATTCCACAATCAAACTGAGCATTTATTTTATTTTACGCACTATGTGTTTTTCCAAATATAAAATGAATGGGTTATCTCAGGCTTATATAGCCTATGGACCCAAGTCTTGGGTAATTCAAGTACTGAAAAGGAGGAATTTGACAAAGGGCTGATAACCAGAATCTACAAAGAACTCAAATTAATCAACAAGAAAAGAGCAAACAATCCCATTTCTAAGTGGGCAAAAAACTTGAACAGATACTTCTCTGAACATAACAAACAAGTGGAAAAGAATAAACACATGAAAAAATGCTCATTGTCCCTGATCATCAGAGAAATGCAAATCAAAACCACCCTGAGATATCACCTAACCCCAGTAAGATTAGCCCACATCACAAAGTTTCACATCTGCAGATGCTGGCGTGGATGTGGAGAGAAGGGAACATTTTTTCACTGTTGGTGGGATTGCAAACTAATACAGCCTATTTGGAAAGAAATATGGAGAATTCTCAAAGAACACAAAGTCAACTGTCCTTTTGATCCCTCAATCCCATTACTAGGTATCTACCCAAAAGAACAGAAATCATTTTACCACAAAGACATTTGCATTAGACTGTTCATTGCAGGTCAATTCATAATTGCTAATTACCAAGATGTGGAAACAACCCAAGTGCCCATCAACTCATGAATGGATTATTCAGCCATATGAGAAAATGGAGACTTTGCATCTTTGTGTTTACTTGGACAGAGTTGAAACACATTTTTCTTAGTAAAGTAGCTCAAGAATGGGGGGAAAAGTGTCCAATGTACTCAATAGCAATATGAAACCAATGTATAAACAACTACATGCTGACAAGAAAGAAAAAGCACAGTGTAGTCAAGCAAGGGGGTAGAAAAGGCAATTTGGGAGATCTCACCTCATGTGCACAATGTGAGGGTGTTCAGCACGCTGCCTGGGTGAAGGGCTCAACTACAACTTGAACTTTATCTTAGAATTGAAAATTATGTAATCTAAACATTTGTACCCTCATATTCATCTAAAATAAAAAAAGAAAAGGAACTTACCCTAATAGGAGAGTCAAGGAAAATGAAACTATGAAAATAAAAAATGAGTTGGTATAGTCAAAACAATGATTTATAGGTACAGTCAGAAATTTAATAATGTATTCAATTAAAGGCCACTGCAAGACATGCAAAGCAGAGTAACAACAGTATTATCTTTAAAGCAAACCACACAGATTAAAACAGAATAAAGTGGGACTAAATTTCCAAATACAAAATTATGGCTTTTTAAAATTCCTTCAAAGAAGTCAGTAGACCAATATGGTGCCTTTGAATTTTTATTTATACCAAACAACATAACTCTCAGCTCTGATTTTCTCCAATAAAAATGGAAGTGTAATATACAAAATAAATATTTAAAAAATTTTAAAAATACTAGAGTACATAAGCTATTCAATTTGGGGTCAAAATTTACCTCCAGAAACACTGGCCTGGCTTTTCACTGAGAGAAAATGTTTCTGCACTGCCACCCACACCTGTGGTCCAACCACACCCTTTCCCCACCTGTGTTACCACAGTGGCGTCCCCTTGAACTCCCCTACTCTTCTCTTGCTTGTTAACATCCTATCATATCTTCTCCTTTGTCCTGAGGTTAAGGTCCAGTCCCCAGCTTAGCTTGCAGATCCCTGCATAACCTGCCCTAGACTGTCGCCCCCGGTCTGAGATACGGCCTACTATTAGTTTAAAACACTCCACAGGTTTTCCCTTTGGAAACTTTGTAAGAGGCCTCGGACAGATTCAGAATATGCTCAGGGTTTCTCACAAAAGTACCTTGTGAAATTTCAAAAGTAAAAGCACAAACATAGCCATGATGGGAAAATTTTGAATCTTGCAAAACCTGCATGTAAGTTTGTGGTTTTGTACAATTTTAATTTTGAATTACCTGCATGTGTTTCCAGGGGCAAGGGAGAGCAATAACCTTTTTGGAATGTTAAAGTTTCCTTAGGCCTCACTTCAACCTTGCTTTTCACAGTGTGAAGAAAGCTTCTGGCTCACCCCTCCCCTCAGTGTAAGAAAAGGCTTCCCTGGCCTCCCCACTCTGTGTCATGTCAGCTCATTCAAATCCCGCATCTGTCCTCTGTTCCTCCATTCCATGCCCTGGTCTGAGCCATCATCATCCCTTACGCCATCTCCTGCAGCAACTTTAAAATTGGCCTCACTACTTCTGTGCTCCACATAGCAGCAGACTTTCTGCTATTGAGAGTAGAGTATAAAAGTCTTGACATAACAATTAAGGGAGGTGAAAGCCTTGTTAACCAGTTTCACGTAAGCACTCCAAATTGTACATAAAATCAGCACATTGTACCCAATAAATGCATGAATGTACACAGTTATGATTTAATAAAAATAAACAAACAAACAAATCAATAAATAAAAATAAAATCCTTCAGTCTCTTCCCAGTTCATGAGAACAAAATCCGAACATGATCTGGCTCCTGCCCCATCTGGGGCTCATGAGCCCAGAACTGCACTAATCACAGGTCTTCTTTCAAGATTGCTGTTGTCTGATACCAAGATCTTTCACCCTTCAGGGGTTTGCACTTCCTGGAAATTGCCTGCCTCTTCTCTTGAGGTTTCAACCCAGATGTCACTTTCTCTGAAAAGCCTTATCAGGTCACAGCCTCTACAGACAGCCCTACTTTGTCCTTTTCTTTGTTGGTTTGTTTTCTTGTAGCTTATCATAAGTTATAATAGTGATAAGTTTTTGTTTATTTTAATCAGTGAATTGGTTTTTTGGTCTGACCCTGATACTAGAATAAAGAGAGAGACGAGTGTGACTCATTCACTTGGGCATTCCCAGTGCTTAGAACATTAAATAGCTTACGATAAAGCATTCTATACATGCTTAGTAAATGAATGATCTCTGATTGCATACTTTGTTAGAGTCATCGAAATGTTTACAGTTTTAATTATATTTTTGTGTGTATGCTTACTGACTTAATGTTTTGTTTTTTACTAAAGTTCTATGAGAGCAAGGATCAAGTCCATTTCATTCACTGCTATATTTCTGAAACTTTATTATTTTTTTTTTTTTGGCCCAGACTGGGTTTAAACCTACTACCTGCAGTATATGGGGCCCGTGCCCAACTCCTTTGAGCCACAGGCAACGCCCTGTTTCTGAAACTTTTTAAGTAATGAGCCCCTTGATATGCAGCTATACAGGGTGTCCCAAAAATTCCCTCCTAAAGTTGCTGTCCCTGGGGAAAATAATGTTAGGGGCAACCTTTGGGATACCCTATATATTTATTCAGTAAGTGAATTAATTATTAATCAATGGGAGGTACTTTAAAAGGTAATACCAAAGGTTCTAGACAGTCCACTGTATTAAAGTGAGGCAGGTGAATTCTGCTTTCAATGATCTAAACTTGGGAAAGGCAGGTTACAGCAAGTTCTGATTAACTATGATGCCTTTAATTATTTAATTCCATTCATGAACATCAATATAGAATAAGATTCAGAAGAGGATTTTACCTTCTTTTTTAAAATCAACAATCCATTGGTTTATGTTAGTATCTGCTTGAAGGCTATTATATGTTTATGGGTATAGAATACACTCAAAATCACCTATTACGTTCAACAACCTAGTCTTCATTATGTAAATATTGGCCTCAGTATAATTTTTCCTTAAAAGATGAAGTCTCGCTATGCTGTCTAGGCTCACCTTGAACCCCCTCCCTGGCCTCCTGCATAGCTGGGACTACAGGCAAGTGCCCCTGAGCCAGGCTTGTAGACTTTTAGTGCTGTAATTTCAAAGCAATTGTGGTGGATGACAAAAATAGCCACAATACTCTGTTATCTCCTCCCACCAAGAGGTGCAGTCTATTTTCCCACCTGCCACTGCGGTGGTCCTGGGACTTGTTTTAATCAATAGAATATGGCAAGAGTCCTTACAGCTGCTGCTCTGGCTTTCTTAGAAATCTGCAAATGGCATATGAACAAGCTTGGCTAGACTGCTGGAGGGTGAGGGTCTGCCTGGTGACAGGCCCCAGTTCTTTCAGATTTTCCACTCAAGCCCTATAATCAGCAGGCTGGCCGACCCCGCCAACCCCCAGCTGTCTGCAGACACACGAGGGAGCCCAACTGTGTTCATTTGCTAGAGATACTGCAACAAAAACTGTTAACACCACAGACCGGGTTGCAGAAACAACAAAACCTTTCTCCTACTTCTAGAGGTTAGAAATTGGAAATCAAGATATCAGTAACATTGGGGGTTTTTTGAGGGCTATGACAGAAGGATCTGTTCCACTTCTCTCTCCTTGGTTATACACATAGACAGCTATCTTCAGGTTCAAATGGTATCTTCTCTTTTATCTTCACATTATCTTCCTCTGTACAATTCTGTGTCTAAATTTTCCTCTTCTCATAAGGACACCAGTCACAATGTATAAGGACCCACCCTAATGACTTTATTTTAACTTAATTGCCTTTAAAGAAACCCTACTTCCAAATACCATAACAATCTGAGGTACTAGAAGTACTGAGGTACAAGAAGTACTTCAGCATATATATTTGCATTCGTTTGTGGGAGGGGAAGAATTTAGCCCATAACACCAGCCAAGACCAGCAAAGCTGCAAGGACAAGGGGTCCGTTCAGCTGAGCCTAATCAAGATTGCTGACCTGTAGAACCCAGAACCAAATAAATGGCTGTTGTTTTAAGTTACTAGGATTTAAGGTACTTTGTTACACAGCAAAGGTTTATTGACAGAGCTGTACTTAATTGGATTTCAATATGTTCACTATTTGTTGTTAAGACTGTTGACTTCCTGTGTATTACTAATTGAGTTGCAAGAGCTGGGTTGGTTACGGGGAAACTTGCTGAGATCAACATTTGCTGAAAACATATTTAGCACAACTATTTTATTTTCTCTTTCCAGTTGTCCTTTAGGATATTAACTAGCAGTAATTACACTATCACCTCAATTGTAAGAGATACTTACATCCAGTCACTATGTCTGCCAAAAATATGTTCTTCAAAGTGCCTTTTTGTCCAAGTTCAACATAATCTATTTTCTAAAAAAAAAAAAAATCAAATCAAGCATACTTCACAATACCTTCATGCAGATAGAGACCATGGTTTATTTACTTGCATGTGTGATGTTGTTTCTCTAAATATCAAGATTTTCACCAGAATAAACTTAGTCCTGTGATGTTAAATTTCATGCATGTCACAAATGTTTCCTCAACTGAGTAAATATTGAGACTAGCCATCCTGCTTCTTGTCAGAAATTGTTAAATGTGTTCGGTCATCAAATTTGACTTAGTATTGCAAAGGGTATTCAAATAATTTTGGCATTATCTCAAAGCTCTTACAAATATCCCAGTCAGCTGTTGCTTTGGTGAGCAATTTCTTCACCTGGCAGGAAGTTTTCCTAGTTAATTCACTCTTACTTTGATTTCCATATTTTTCTCTTTCCGTTTTTCCTACATATTTAATCACAGTTAGACTTGTGACCCAGAAATCCTTTACAAAGTCCTACATGGTTAAGTAGCCTTATCGTTCTCCTGATAAGTATAATTTATAATTCTAATTCTAACCTACCTTACCTATTACCTATTTTATTACCCAACTTTAGGAAGAATTTAGCAACTGTGAAAAGTGCTGAGAATTAAAGATTTTTTATCTTTTAAAGAAGCATTACCCACACCTTAAATTACAATGTTTACCTAAGTCAATGTTATATACATTTAAATTTTTCTCTTGAAAAGATTTCTGCAAAGGTTTTATTGGAATGCTACACCAAAAATCATGGACCAGTCAACTCTGAAATGTGTCACTGTGGCCATACCACCACCACCACCACCACCACCATAGTTTCTTACTGTATTGAGGGCCTGTTTGCTTCAAATTGTCAACATTTCCCCCTGTGGTTGTCTGGGGATGGAATAGATCCTGCCTGTGCTTGATTTTCACACACCTTCCTGCATTGGCTTTACCTGGGTGTGTGCCATTCCTATGTTCGAGGAAGTCTGCTGCTTTTACTAGACTTTATTGTGCTGATTCATACACAAAGTTTATCTAGTTTATGGACATAGATTAAGTCCTAAATAACTTCATCTATATTTTCAAATTAGCCATATCTAATAAGAACCTTGACTTCAACATGAGGTTGTTCAGAAATTCTTTTGTGCTTTGACTTTTTGTTTTAATAGTCTGGACACTTCTTTGGCTAGGAGTCTTTTTCTTCCTTTCATCTCTGCTAATGTAATAAGATCTCTGTAGCACTCTTTCTTTTTAAAATTTTATTTTTATCTTCAAATTTTGGAGCACATCAGAATGCTCCAATATTGCTTTGCTTTCCTTCTCACTCTTGAGATGCTCTGGCTCCCACATAATCTAATTTCTTAGGTTTTGCCAGATCCAACAAGGAATTACTTTTTGTTATAGTTCTTCCCAAGCAGAGTGTCCATTTGATGATTTTTCCCCAAAACATTCAACATTGAAAAGGCATTGATGTCTCTATTCTTATAAAAATCACCATTGCTTTCTCTTTTGTTTTGTGATTTTTTTTTTTTGAGGTGAAATTTAAGTTTTTGTGTGAGTAGTACTATTATACCTATCTTGAGTGTCTTCCTTGTACTGTATCACATCATACCTTTGTTTAATTCTTAATAAACTGTTCACTTGTTAAAAAAAAAAATCACCATTGGAATTCCCCTTCTTAAGGCTTCTAGAAGCCTGTGCAGGAAATATTCTTCCTCCTCAACAAATTTTCCACAGACTTGGAAATAATCTTCCTATGTCCAGGAAGACTAGAATATTTTAAAACAAGCAAAGAAATGAAAATGTATACTCAAAACAACAGCTAGAATTGTTCTTTCCCTTTCCCTCCTTTTCTACATGAAAATTAGCCTTCTGAGCTCGTGACCACTGTGACTCTAGAGATCAAGACATAGAACATTAATTCACACAAATTATTTAGATTGTTTTAAAAATAAACACAACTCGTGTAGTTAAACTAGTCAGCTATTGAGATGGTCAGAATAATCTTATTTTATTTTTTAAATTTATTTTTTACATGTTTATATTCATACCGTAGAAGTGCAATTTTGCTGTATTGATGTATTGCTGACAGTTTTTTATCTTTCTTTCAGCACTTTGAAAGTGCCATACCATTCTCTCCTGAGGGTAAGGTTTCTGGTGAGAAGTTCACTGTTAGTCTGATAGGTTTTCTCTTATTTGCTTACCAATTTTAACATTCTTTCTTTCACTGTAGACATTCTGATTTTAATATGCTGTGGTGAATTCCTTTTTACAATGTATTTTCCTGGAAATATCTAGGCCTCCTCTATGTGGATATCTAACTTTCTCACTAGACATGAGATGTTTTTATCAGTTATTTCCTTGAACGAGTTTTCTAAACTTTTTGATCTCTTTTCCTCCTCAGGAATAGCGATAATTGATAAATTTGTTCTTTGATGTAATCTCAGAAATCCAAAAGGCTTTGTTCATTCTATTTCATTCTTTTTATATACATATTTTAGTCTGAGTTATTTCAAAAGACCCATCTTCAAGTTCTGAGGTTCTTTATTCTGCTTTGCATGGTCTATTATTGAAGCTTTTGAATATATTTTTTACTTCTTTTCAATGAATTTTTCAGCTCTAGAATTTCTGGTTTTTGTTTGTTTGTTTTTTGAGACAGAGTTTCACTATGTGGCACTGGGTAGAGTGCCATGGTGTCACAGCTCACAGCAACCTCAAATTCTTGGGCTTAAGTCATTCTCTTGCCTCTGCCTCCCAAGTAGCTGGGACTACAGGCATCTGCCACAACGCCTGGCTATTTTTTTGTTGCAGTTATCATTGTTGTTTAGCAGGCCTGGGCTGGATGTGGACCCACCAGCTCTGGCATATATGGCTGGTGTCCCAGCCACTGAGCCATAGGCACCAAACCTTGTTTCAGTTTTTTTTTTTTTATTGTTGGGGATTCATTGAGGGTATAAGAAACCATGTTACACTGGTTGCATTTGTTGGGAAAAGTCCCTCTTACAATCGTGTTTTGCCCCCAAAAGGAGTGGCACACACCAAGACCTCAAGACCCCACCCCCCTCACTCCTTCCTTCTCTCTCCCTTACCCCACCCCCCACTGTGTACTTAGTCATAATTGTCCTCATATCAAAATTGAGTACATGGGATTCTTGCTTCTCCGTACTTTACTAAGTATGCTTTACTAAGACTGTGTTTCATTTCCATCCAGGTTAATACAAAAGATGGAAAGTCTCCATCTTTTTGAATGGCTGAATAATATTCCATGGTATACATATACCACAGTTTGTTAATCCATTCCTGGGTTGGTGGAGATTTAGGCTGTTTCCACTTTTTGGTAATTGTAAATTGAACTGTGCCTCTTCTGTCTCTTATGGCTACATCTGACTGACCATATTATAAAAGAATATAAAACAACAGTACAGATATTTACGCCTAGTAGAGGTCTGAGTCAATCTGCTAGAAGCTGAGCTGGTTTTGCTGTTGTGGTGGTTACCTTCAGTGCACTACCAGGTTCACACAAACTTTCCCAGTGTAATCTAATGAGAGCTTGTTGACAGAGGGTTTTTCTCAATGCTCCTACTCCAACTTTTAGCCACAGAGTTCTTGTACCTCTGACAAGGTCTTTCCAGGCTTAGGCCTTCACTTGGGCATGTAGATGACTGCTTTTGTTACTGGGTAATAGCACCCACCAGGTGGTGGAGGGTATTGTAGTTTGATTCCTGTCCTACCATAGCTTGGGTTTTAGGCAGGCCCCACGTGGGAGCGGGGCATTCTCAAAGTCTTGCAGCTTCCCGAGCAGCAGAACTGGCATCAGACTCAAGAGTTTCTGGCTACTCCCCCAGGTGTGGAGGGTATTTTTCGGCGTCCTTCTTCCCTAGTGCTCTGGGGAAACATGGCTTGCAGCCCCTTTCCTGAGGGATTAAGGCCTTTTTCATTTGTCTTGTTTTCTTGTAGAGGAGAAAGGTCTGGGTGGAGCTTTGAGCTTTCCCTACATTTTTTCCCTCCTCTGGGCCTGCACCACTGAGGAAGGTTTCCTCAAGTCTCCCATCCTGCCCCAGTCTCTTTGTGAGGGTCTGGTGGACATCTGTGGAGAAAAGCCTACAAGTGGCTGCAAATCTCTTTGTCAGTGGCTGCCAGGGGTTGCAGAATTCCATACTTGGTCTTTACCAATTTGTTAATGATTTTAGCTGAATTTTTCTTACTCATTCATAAGGCTACCCCATCTCCCTCCAGGCCTGAGTTACTGCAAAAACTTGTCAGTTGGTTTCTGTGGGTGCCTACCTTCGCGCTATTGTTTTCTTGTCCTTTTTCTGTAACAGTCAAGTTTACTGTGTTTTCTACCTAAACCCACTTTCAAGGCCTTCTAGAATTCAGCCATATTCTAGCTATGCAACTTCATTTAACATTTCCACTTCTTCCCATCTCCTCACTGTCCTAAGAACATTACACTTTCTGTTATCTAAACCTTTACCCCTACCTTTGTCTTTATACCTGAATCCCATTCTTGTAATTTAAGGTGAAGTGCAAATCTAATATGGTTTGTCTTCTACCTTTCTGAACTTATAAAATCGATTCCATAAATTGTTAGCCTGTAATTATTTCCTATTAGAGGTGTAACAAGTTATGTTGTCTTTCCAAATGGATCGTACTTGCAGAAAGGAGCCTTGTCTCTATTTTATTGTGTTCCCTACAACATCCAACACCTTAGAACAAAGTAGGTTCACAACAGGTACTTACTGACCAAATTCTCAATTATCCGACCAAACCCATTAAGTACTTTCACCAGTAAGAAAAGTAAGAGAAATCTATTTTATGCAGTAAGAATTTTAGTGAAGGCTGGTTCATGGCCTGTGATCCTAGCACTCTAGGAGGCCAAGGCAGGATAGCCTGAGGTCCTAAGTTTGAGACCAGCCTGAGCAATGCAACAAGACCCTGTCTCCACTAAAACTAGGAAAATTACTGGGGTGTGGTGGCATGTGCCCTACTCCCAGCTCCTCAGGAGGCTGGAGGATTGCTTCAGGGCTGGAGACTGAGGTTGCTATGAGGTAGGCTAAGGTCATGCCACTCTAGCCCAGGCAATAGAGCAGTGGTTCTCAACCACGACCCACAGGAACTGTATTAAAGGGTCGCGGCATTAGGAAGGTTGAGAATCACTGCAATAGAGTAAGACTCTGCCTCCAAAAGAAAAAAAAGAAAAAGCATT